>MU846411.1:0-27500 GCA_030867225.1 Colletotrichum caudatum
TATAATATTTAAAAGCTTATTTATATAAGAGCTAGGCTTATAACTATAATAAACTATAATATCTAGTTATTTTAAAGAAAAGTAGTTATCCTATTAAGAATCTATATATAAACTAAAAACAAGCTAGAAATACTTATCCTAAGTAGTCTGTATAGTAATACACTATATCTATAGTGGATACTACTAATACTAGCCACACAAAGCTATTCCAGCTTCACGACAAGCTGTGTCTCGCGTATGACCTCTCACGTGTGGAGTGTCGCCAATGGGCGCCAATGTCAGTGCTCCATCCAACAAGTCGGTCATCCAGTAGTGGCTTATCATGGCTGTCAGTTTGTGTCTTGGTAAGTGGTTCAGGGCAACGCACTTGAGATCAAGAGCATCATTCTGTTTTTCGTCGTTGGGGCCCCAGTAATCGACTTTCTGAGTATAAGTACGGCCATGCAGTCTTCGGTATTCTCTGATGCTTTCACTAATAGACGCGGTGGGTGAGGTGTTGATACTAGATCACATGGATCAGAAAGTTACGGCATTAAAAATATGCATCTGGTCGTTGTACCTGCTGCTGTCCCCTTCATCATTTATCTCGTCATCGATCTCGAGGTCAGGTTCCTTGTGAGGGTCAGTCTCCAGCCGAATTGACTAGAAAACATCAATTGAGTAAATCACTTACAGCAGGAATCTGTGCCGCGGGGTCTTCAGTGTTGTTGAGAGGAGGGGCCGATGCCGCCTGCTCAGTAGCTGATTCACCGGGGCACATCATAAATATGTGGCAATTCGATGTTACTGTAAAGTGAGGGTTGTGTTGTCGACGGAGAACGGGGGAGGATATCAAAATTTGGCTGAAGACCTGGCCGAGGGAGTCGGGCATACCCCTCTCTCTGGATAGGAAATCGTAATACAGTTTGTTTGCCTTGATGCGCTCCTGCATCATGCAAACCAGGGTTCGAACCTCCAGTGCAGGGACAAGAGGAAGGGATCCGGACTCCGGTGGCAAATCACAGACGAGCTTTCTTGCTCAGCTCGAGATTCTAAGCTGATTTTGGAAGGCTTCTGATTGCACCATCCGTCGCCCAGAGATAGTTGACTAGGGTACCGGCGAAGTAGTGGGTTCGTAATGAGGTGCTGGCTAAGCGCCGATGCATGATTGTGTGCGGTAACCAACCGCAATCCAAGAATTGGCTTGATTCACCTTACTCTCAACCCGAAGTCAACAAATCCGGACGGATATCTTATGTCAAATATGGCCAAACTCAAGTCTCTACCTTGGCTGCCACAGGTATTACAGGATAGTTGCTTGCACATGTGACCAATTTGCTCGAAAGGAGAGTCTCAGTGTAGGCGAAACGAGTTTTATAATATAGTATTTTCAGAATGGTTCTGTAGCTTATCGCAATACCACACCATCGCCTGAGCCCAACTCGACGAAGTCGTACTCTGGAATCTTGCACTTCGTTCGTGTTTCCTCAGCATCAACTGCTTCTTTCAGAGTATACCGTATGCGTTGAAGCATAGGGGCTATAATCCCCGTGCCCTTCTTTGGCTCATCGTGTGTCGCAATCCAATATCGCGCGCCAGTCTCACTGATAGCCTTGATTCCATTCATGGCACCGAGATTCAGCTGCTTCGTCATCCAGATGCGAACGTCATGGAGCCCATGCAGCAGTGCCAGGGTCGAGAGCCCGCCGTCCCGAACACACGCAAGACCGGATGCTTGGATGCCGTGAGGGGAATAGAGAATTGCCTCGGCCTTCCCAATGTCGAAGGCGATCATGATTGCGGAGTGAAAATGCATTGCGTTCCCGTTCGTTACTACGCGCCCTATCCCAACCCAAGAAGGTAACCCTGCGATACTCAGCTCTGTCTTCCAGCTCTTGGTTGTCGATGAAAAGCATGGAGTAGTGGTGACGGAGTTGAAGTGCTTCCACGACTGAATCAGCTGGGCAGCTTTATCGGGGGCAAAGACCGATGTTGACGGGGGGAGCTCTTCTAAAGTTGGCTGGTGGCAGTGATCGGTAAACTCGTGTGATATGCCGACAACATCGATGTACGAATAGTTTGTCACCCTTGGCTCTGCTCCCCCTTGCTCCAGACCCGCCAAAATCGAGTTGAGCTGATCCAGTGTCTCGACACTGGGCTCAACGACGTGCCATTGTGTGGAAAACCAGGTTGCAACGTCGGTTTGCGGGCCCTTCAGCCATGGGTCAAGGAGGATATTGAACCGTCTCCGGCCCGAGGGCGGAGTGCATGAAGGCGGGTACGGCAGCTGAATGAGCCACGTCGTGTCGCCGTTGAGGTGGATGAGAACAGGTCGCTCTGCCTTGAGCGCTTCGAGCCAGGCAGCTCGGTCGCTGACCTTGATTGTTGGAACAGCAGCCTTGGGTGAGTCATTGGGGATTGCCATGCTGGAGGTTTTGTTTTGCGGAGTTGCTCGGTGCAGCGCAATTAGGATCATGGGTTTGGAGTCCAAAGTTAGTGACGTAGTCTGCACGGCCACATGAGGGCCTTCCGTCACGCCATCTTCGCTGTGGCCAGTGCCGAAGTGGATGTTACACCTGCAAATAGGTGTGCCCCTGCAGGCGACTTTGGTTCGGGCAGTAAGGGTCCAAGTTGTTTAGACCACGGCCGCGGTTTTCGTTAACGGCTTCCTCTCGATGTAATGTTCAAGAAATGAGAAGCTTGATGCAATCTGTGGCGGCAAAGTTTAACAGAGAATGTCCTTTCAGGTAGTGCAGTTGCTGAGCAGTATGTCGTGACTACAAGTAGGGGATCGAACCAAGCAAGTGGAACGCAGTGGATGGATGGTCAATGAGCGGAAGTTGTGAGATTATAAATGGATGGGAATGTTGCAATTGGAGCATATAGGCACCTTCATAGCACTGCCAGCGACAACAGCCACTACATGAAATCGGGCTTCCTCGGTGGTAACAGCCCTACCCTTGACCATGATATGTACCTCGATCGGACAAAGGTATATTGACATTCAGGGCGATTAGGGTGCACTGCGACGAGGCTGGCGCGGGAGTGTTTCAACGATTTCAATCGAGAAATCTATGCGGCGCCTTTCAGTGGTAGCACCAGTGTATTTCAAATTAATGTTCTATTACGCCAGAGAATCTTACGGCGAGCTCAGTGTCATAGACCACGAGCACACAACCGTGCTACCCACCAACTCCCGAAAAGCAAACGAAATCACGAGACCGTGTGCTCCGGCGTCTGGAAATGATACTGGGCTAGTGAGGGCCAGTCCGTTTGGGGGCGCATCGGCCTCGCCAAATATCACAGTCGAGACCCGAATGGCGCGCGGGGATCTCCTATGCGGACCTGCTACGAGCCATCACCCAGCATCATCCAGGCCTCGGTGCTCTGGCGGCTCGCTGAAGATGGATCGCTGATTCCTCCTCTCGTCATCGTACAATGCGGTTTACATGCAGATTCATCTGCGAAGGAAATAGAACCGGACTCGGACTCGGACTCTGAGTCCGTCGTCATGTCGGGGGTGTCGTCGCTAAAGTGCGCAGGCGAATGCAACACTTCAGAGACAAAGTGGAGGGGTGCCAGTCGAGCGCTGTAGGTACTGGCGGCGGATCCGGCGTCCGAGGGGGACTCTTCAAGATCGGGCGAGCAGAGAAACTGAGCGAAAGACTCGCCGTGTCCAAGTTCTGCAAGCGAAAGGTCCAATGCGAGTTGCAAGTCGTCGTCCTCCGAGACTTCCGGGGCTCTGGGCTTGCGTGCCCTCTTGGCCGGGCGCATGGTATACTCGGGCCCATCACGGTCGATGGCGTCGAAGCCGAAGCCGGAGCCGCGCAGGTGCTCATTGTCGTAGAGGAGGCCGACACGATACAGCTCGGCGATGTCGCGTGCATCTTGCGGCCAAGTCAGAGACTTGGCAGTGCGGGCATCCCTGAAAGCCTCCTCCCTCTCCAGAGACGGCGTGCGACGACGCTGCCCGCCGGGGAGTTTCTGGCCGCTCATGGCCAAAGCGCGGCCCTCGGCCGCCTCGCCGATGCACCATTGCCGGTTGGGCCGACTAATCTGGCGACGACGGGCCTGCCGTTGCAACCTTGCCGCTTTCTGGTGGTTGGCAAGGAGAACGAGACTGAGAAGAGGGAGCTTGTGTTCGGCGAGCTCCCGGTTGAGGACGATGGAGCCATCGGCGTGATAGTAGGCGCCGTTGTAGTGGGCGCGGGGGCGCGGCCTGCTGACCTGCGAGAGGGCCGGGGACAGGTACCGCTGTGTGAGGCCTAATGCATCATCAGAGCTGTCGTGGAGTGCTAAGCCCATGCTGGGTGGTTGGGTGGCTTTTGTATCCGGGCGGTTCGGGTTAGCTTCTTGGGGGTTCAAGTGTGCGCGGAAGAGGACGAGGTGTCCAGAGAAGCGCGTGGACAAGATGCGGTACCGGTATGTGTGTCTGGTGAGACTGATGGAACGTCGACGAAGAGGAAGGATATATATCGTAATGAGGTGCCTGGTCTTTGCTGACGCTGCTGACGATGTTGGCTTATGTGAAGCGGGCTTAGTGCAGGCTGTGATACGTAGGCGTCTCCGACACCCTGGTCTATCAGTCGTCCGAACCCGTTCCCGAGGCCTTGGAGTCAGTAGTGCGGACGGGCGTTAGGGTGGGTTGCACAGGCTGATGATTGGGAGCCAGGCTTGTCGATGGGGAATGAGTCATTCTTGGCCATGATGGGGGCGCAGCGCGTGCTGAGTTACCTGCTAGGCTGACAGGACAGGTGGTCTGCTATTGTCTGACCAGTGGTGTATTCGCCTTGTTCTGTATTCGGCTATACCCCTTGAGGAACACCCAGCGGACGCCTGGCCCAACGTCATGGGGCCTTGAGGTTGCGGAGGGAAGCTCGTAATGTGGACGAATCAGTGGTACCAACAGGAACTCGGATGGTGTTCTGGGGAGTTAGTTGCAACAAGGCCTCACGCATAAGCATAGCAAATGCTGTTCTCAAAGTCTTGCGTGTTCGGTTGAGTGAATCCCGGCACTGGAACGGCACAAGTGCACCATGAAGATACCCGCATTGGATGATTCATAGTGGGCAAGCCGTTGAAACCACCAACTGACATCTCTGCTGCCCGAAACAAAATGCCTTATTCAATCCCATGCATACACTCTCTCTCGTTGGCTGTACCGTTCCAATGCGACTCGCTGACTCACAGCACGGGGAGCCCTGGCGATCAATTGGGCTTCCTGCATCCTTCGACACCTAACCCTTGTCTCACAGCTGTCCTGCGATGACTCCCACGACCCCCTTCGTTGGGCAGGTTTTCAACACGGAGAACAGCCTGACTACGAATTGAAAGATTGATTGGACAATTGATGTTGAACCTCGTCTCACATGAAAGTTCTACTGGTGGCCCATCAAAATAATGGAAATTCACGCACCAATAACACAAGCCTATTATTGGCCTGAAGATGCGGCGTGGCCATGTTGACATTCAATAGCAGGGGGCATTGTAACGTCGGCCAAGCTGGGTATAAGTCGAATCGCGTGCACAAGACACGCAACGAAGCACGAAGTAACATCAAACCAGTGATGCAAATTGGTATGAACAGTCAAGTTTGTTTGAGGGCTGTCGCTAATTACATTACAATGCCAACCCAGTCTTCGACTCATATTGTAGGCTGGGACGTCTAGAGCTCGGCCTTGCTAGCATCGCTACTGAGTTGGAGCTCAACAACTGGGCTTCCATGAGTGACGTCGTGGCAGGCTTGTAGGGAAGCACGCGTGATTCGGGACTCGTAAGATTGCCGGATGAGCCGATATTCGATACCACCGCGGTGGTTAGCTGCATCACCTTGGACGGAATCACCTTCAGCAATTGCCAGGCACTAGGCATGCATGTTACGATGACCCCTACACCAGTCTCGATGTATCCCCAGATACTGACGTCTACACAGTCGGCTGAAGGTGAGATTAGAATCACCCTTGCTACAAACACCATCGCAATACCAAA
Organism: Colletotrichum caudatum; assembly: GCA_030867225.1. Classification (NCBI taxonomy): domain Eukaryota; kingdom Fungi; phylum Ascomycota; class Sordariomycetes; order Glomerellales; family Glomerellaceae; genus Colletotrichum; species Colletotrichum caudatum. The sequence goes on from MU846411.1 coordinate 5,968, forward strand.
GGATCTTTGCGTGCTTACCGGTGAGGTTTAGAGACATTGAAAAGGCAATCAGAGTTTTGATTCGCAAAATGCTTGCGATTGTAAGGCTGATAAGGCATAGATTAGCTCGACAGTCGACGTCGCCTGTATGCCTAAGAGTGCTCACAAGATACCGGCTTGGAACATGGCTATGACGCCAATCTTTTTCCGCGTATCCATTTTCAGCTTGTAGACCTGAGTGATTGGTAAGACCAGCATCACTACGTCTAGCGCAATGTTGAACCCGACGTGAAACAGAGCAAGCTTGCTCAGGTTGATGCACATCCCTTCATGCTCGCCATCCCAGCCAGTCCAGAAATAAGAGAACGGGCGACATTGGGCAAGGGTTACGATGACGAATGCCAGGCAAACAAGCAAGTTGAGAAATTGCACACTCCAGAGCCATCGGCGGATGCCTCTTCCGGGGAAGATCCTTAGGAGGAAGAACAAGATCGAGGCTTTAATCAAGGGCAACTCAACAAGGTAGAGAAATTCGAGCAGGAAGAAAACCTGTCAAATAGTCAGTAAAGTTGGCAAACAAGAGGCTGTGCAGAATACCCTGAGAAAATTGGTGATTTGATAATCATGCAGCGCCCATATATCTCTTCCAAGTCCTACGTCGAGGGCTGTGTTCAGAGTCATCAGCAACTAGCACGGCCTTGAACCAACTCCGACCTCACTCACTGTAAAATGTTTGGGAATAAACGGCAATATGCACGACCTTATACCCTCATGTCAGCCTATGGTCTGAGGATTCTCGGTCGTCGGTGTGTTGTCTTACAAATGCCACCACCGCTACTGTGTCATCAGCCCCCCAGACTGACAGCTTCACGAACTTGGCCGTCAGTCTCATCGCCATGAACAGAATCACAAGGCCGGTGACAACACCACTGGTCCAGCGGATCTTTGCCGACTCGTCACGGGGAGTAATCCCGCACTGCGAATAGCTTGCGTTCGCGGCAGCTGTCCTCCTGTCAGCCCAATTTCCAGAAAAGTGGTTCGAAGAGTTTCTCCCGCTCACCCAAACTTTCTTTGATGCTGCATTGCGACCGTATGCAGGGCTCGACGGCGGCGGCGAGCTTCGTGTCTGCGCAGAGGCAAGCCTGGTCTAGCGCCGAACAGTTCGACTCCGGAAGCGACTGGAGCATGCAGTTGATCTGTAGGAAAGCCCGGAGTCAGCAAGCGAGGTCCCGTCGTGAGCCTTCTCGGCAAGGGGTCATACGGCGCAGCTTGGGATGCCTCCCATGCTCAACTCATTCGCTGCGGAAACAAGCCCAAAGCAGCTGGATGCGAGAAGAGCAAGCACGCGAGATGCCAACATCGTGTGCTTCCTGGGAATGAAGTTTGTTGTCGAAGCTTGACGCGACACTGGCGTAGAATGTTGCACACAGAACCGGCGGCAGGGCTGTAGCTGTCAAGCAGTGCAAAAGCCAAGCAGCGGGAGGGGCGAGGACGCAGCAATTGAGGGGGATTTGGATCTTACCAGTGACGGAAGCAGACAATGCATCAAAGGCGGAGGCTAGACTCATTGACATCCGAATGTCTCAGTCACCAATGCAGCTACGAGTGCTGATATATGTCCCATATCAGCCACGCACTGTTAGTGTTATGGACATACTTGCTGCTGCGCGGATTATCGTTTTTAGGGTAGAAAGGGAGGCGTTTTGGAATGCTAGGTATTGTACTATGGTAAAACTAACGTGAGTGGTGGTGTGATGTGGCTGCGTGGATTCATTGCCTCTTGTGGTTAGATACTGAGGGCCAAATGTCAAAATCAAGCCAAATGGCTGCATTCCGCAGCTACCGATCAGCCTTTCATCTCAATGCCTTGAATACGCATACATGCATAGGTAGAGCAAAGGAAGTGTCCTTTCAGCATCCCGAACTTGGCTTGACTTGTTAGGCGAGAGTTATGCCTATTGGCTCCGGCCAGAAGCGATCCTCGCAATGTTTGATAACGGATAGGTGTGTAAGGCGTATCTCAGGTATGATTGTTTAGGGATGCAGTGGGAGTGATGCACGCCATCCGGCCATCCGGAAGGGACAATCGAATGTTAGTCACTCTGTGATTTCGAGGCCATACATTAGGAAATTTGTGTGGAAGCATGCGACTATATATCGATCATTTTTCGATCCTTCTTCCTAGTCAGCAGAGCAATGGTGTGGCAATGTGCCTTACTTTACATTGATCTTTTGGCATTGATGGCAGCCTATCTTGCAGCATACAAGAATCTTTAGCAACAGGCAAGGGCGCAATTGGTGGTAAGGCCAAATAGAACAAGAGTGTTGGCTATACGCCGTTATAAACCTGCAGTTTTCCAACAAGGATTGCGTCTCACTTAATTGTTCCCAGCTCGGATGCAACCAAGCGTCACTTGAAGATACAACTCAGATGATGATGATGGTGATGATATTATTTAACGCCCGTCAGGTCCATCCAAGTGGCACAAGGCGCCTATGTATTCTATCTCCAAATACTAGCCCAGGATCCCTCTGTAAAGGGGTCCTAGGCAAAACAACGTCCCTGTAAAACAGTGCGAATACCTTATATATAGCTCTACAATCCGTAATTGACTCCTAATGATAGATTATGCCTAGCTAGGACTGGGTGATAACTGTGTGGGAGTAGTAGAAGGGAGGGAGAGAACGGGTGTTCTAGGTCGCTTAGTCAGTGGCTTAGGTCGAGAGCGACCCTGGTCAGATACAACTCAGACGCACCTGGCTTGGGCTATTATTTGTCAACGACTAGAAAGATATGACGAAACCGGTCAAAACCCATGTTCTCGAGGCTCTACTCCAAACTTTAGAGATTAGCAGATCTCTTGCTTTTCCCGGGCCATGCTGGGGGCGCAAGGGCGCTCATCAATCGTCGCTAATTCAGTGATCGTAAATATTATTACATACAATTCTGGCAAGAAATATAGCCATGGAACTTCGTCACGTGCTCAAGTCGTCTTTGTGACCGGTAATGACAAGGTGAAAATTCAGTCAAGACATTGTGAAGTAGTTCCTCATGCTTGGGGCTCGAGCGCTTTGTAAACTTCTCAACAATTATATATTACTGCCATGTTGCATCTCGGTGTTTGAGTTTCTTCATAGTACCAGACTTGCAACATCGACCGTTAAGATCCGAAAACCGCCAAGTCAACTTCGACAATCCAGGGGACCTGATCCAATTCGTCACTGCCTTTGACCGCCGCGTTGACGAACAGTGTCTGACCAGACTTCAAAGGGTCTGCGCCACCGGCGCAGTGGCTTGTTCGACAGTGCCCTTGCGATTCGTACCGCCTGAGTCTCTCTCTCCTCGCTTCTGCGACATTATCAGGTTCGTGACGGTTGCCGAGATGTTCCAGTACCGAAGAATTGAAATTGTCGATATCTGCGAGATGTGTAGGGGCTTCGGAAAGTTGCTGTTTCCAAGTGACAAGCCGGGCACCCCATCCCCGGTGAACATGTCCGAAGCAATGAACTTTGGGCTGCGAACGCGCAACTGCCCGGAACAGTTGGGGACATCCGATCCGCTTGCCATCACCTGAAATGTCGAAGATGCCGCGAGGTGGGCCATGAGTGATGACGATGTCTGTTCCCGTGTCGATGTTGAAGTCATGAGTAGAATACTCGAACGCCCATCCCTCAGTGCTAGGAGTATATGGACTGGCGTAGACTTTCAGAATCGCACCATTCCCAAGCACAAACTCATGGTTTCCTTCCTCGAGAAAGAGAACCTGTTCAGCCTTTGCCTCGTCAATCAATCTCCTAATGTCAAGAAGCTCCTGATCGACTGAGCGGCTGTCGAACACTTCTTTGTTCGCTCGCTCTGCTTCCTCAATCTTCCTTCGCAACGACGGAGGGTCAAGAGACAGGTCGTGATTACCGGCGATGAATAACTTGAGTGGCGCGTCGATCTTTTGAAGAAGTTGTAACGTGGTTTTATACTCTGCCATTGTCGAGCTATCCGTCAAGTCGCCGCAATGAATGGCCACGTCGACAGTCTCATGAAGCTTCATATCGGCGGGGAATTCCTGGCCATGAGTGTCTGAAAGAATCAAAAGTCGTGTTCTGATGTGTGAATCCATGGTGGTCGTATGATGTGCATATGTGTATGTGTGGTACGGGTAACGGGCGTTGAAGGGAATTTATATTGGCGGCCTACCTATCTCCGAACTTGACAAGGTTTTAAGACGAACCGTGGCCTGAATAAGCTTGATTTTTTTTTTTCATGTGTAAATAGCCAATTTAGCGGAAGTGCTGAGCCGTTCAAAAAGCAAACCTAGTGACGTAAGTTCTTGTGGTTCCGAAGTTATCATTCTAACATGGCTTGGTTGGCAAAGTTATCCGTGCCCCCCTTTTGTCTTCCTCTTGATGCTGAGAATGTCCAACTTCCCGGCACTTACGTCACATCTCTGGTAGATATGTCCGAAGTAGAGAAGCTTGTATTCTGCCCTGGAAAAAAATAGATGTCGCAGATATTAGGGGTCTGGAGTTGATCCTGACCAATCACCCAGAGACCGAGTCTGCTTTGAAGGGTGATCCGAATACCATGTGGCTTGCTATTCAAATAAAAGCAAGAAGTGAAGCGGGACCTATCTCAGAACTCGTCTCCTTCACTTCAGTCGTGTTGGTCCGTAGCCAAGGCAGGTGTCGTGAAGCATGACATTTCCAGCGTGGCGTATGTGGCGTGACCTTCTTTTGGCGAAGCCACATGGGCACGTGCACCAGTTCATGTGACTACACCGCCAGATACCATTTCTCGCTTCAAGAAGTTAACTAGAGTTTCAAACCATAACACTTTTCATGTCTAGATCTATGCATCAATTCGTGGTCCAGTTACTCATATCGTATATCTCAACGATACTGCCGAACTAGTTGCACAGTATAAAGCTGGTAGGTATCATATGCGAGTGCCTTGGGGGTGAAGTCGCGGCCCCGGTGACAATTTGCTGCCTGAGGTCTTGACGCGTGGCCTTACTCTCGGCGTTTGTTCTCGAATCGTGAAGAAAGGCACCTACGGTCAGGCGAAGTGGGAAACTGCAGAAGGAGACACCTTCCTGCATCTTGGCCCCTTCCCCAAAGTTTGACGCGTTTGCAGCCGCGCCTTCCTCCTCATCCTCGTTCTTTTTCTTCCTGAGGTCCCACCACCGAGTTTCTCCTCATCCTCGACCTCCATACTTCAAAGCCCTCCTTCTCTTCTTCTACTTCACCCAAAGACAACACAAGGAACACAATCCTCCTCCTATTCGTCTGGGAGATTCGCAAGTTTCTTTTTTCTATCTCCTTGAACGCCTGTTCGGCAACTCCGCCTTCTCTTCCTTCTTACAGCCCCTTCAAGTCCGGCATTACCTCTTCGGGACTTGAGGCCATTACAGTAAGATCAGAGACTTTCCTTCTCTCTTCTACATACATCTTTTTGTCTTCTCGGTCCGGTCACCGTCGTCAACATGACCTTCACCTGCGGCACGTGCTGGCGCGAGTTCCCGGCCGGTTGGCAGTCGCGTGAGCAGCATCTCAATGCGACTGGCCATCAGGTCCCGCTCTACGAGTGCGACAGTTGCGATCGCTTTTTTGGCAGCAGCAAAGCCGTCGAGCAACATATGAGTGCCCTCGGTCATTGGGCTTCTGACGTCTCCGGTGATGACCCTGAGTTCGAGTGTGACGATTGTACCGACTGCTTCTCTGATGAGGACGATCTACGTGAACACGAGGTCAGAGATCACTATTACTGTGATCCGTGCGACCGCTACTTCCAAAGCTATCATAACATTCGCCAGGTAATTAATTGACCAACGCTTGACAATGCGCTTCATAACACTGACAGCTATAGCATCTCAATTCCAAGATCCATCGCACCAGTACCGTTGAGTGCCCATTTTGCATGAAGTCGTGCGGTACGGCCACCGGCCTCGTCCATCATCTCGAGCGGGGTGCATGCCCCAACGCGCCCTTTGATCGCGACAAGCTCTACCAAGCCGTCCGCCAGCGCGACCCCAATGGTCTCATATCAGAGAGGCTCTTGGAGTGGAACGGCTCTCCAACGTACAAAGCCACTGAGCGCGCCTACAACCCGAACGCTCGCGCCTATGAGTGCTACCTCTGTCACCGACACTTCGGCACTCTGCAGGGCCTCAACTCCCACCTGAACTCGACAGTGCACCAACAGGCCCTCTATCACTGCCCCAACCGCAACTGCCGTTGCGATTTCAAAGCTCTCGCCGGCCTCATCAACCACTTGGAGAGCGAATCTTGCGACTTCATGCGGTTTGAATCCGTCCAGCGCAACGTCCAGAGAATTGTCGACCCGCGCCGGATGATTGCTTTTTGACGAAGTTGAAGGCTTGTTGTGGGTTGTATAGGGAGATAATATTTGGTTCGATGGAGAGGCAGTTGCTTGAAGGAACGGTTAGCATCTTGTGGCATTCATGACTATTCCAGAGAGTCGAGGAACGATAAAAGATATGACGATTGTGACACTGTGAAAGAGGGAGGCATCCGCTTATTATATCTGCAGCTTCCGGGTAGCAATCAAATGGCACTAGACTGAAATCTGGCAGCTTTGGGATTGTGGTTTGGTGCCTATCCGGATGAAGTATGTGTTCTCGGTAAAATTGGCGAAGAGGATCTGGTTGCATCATCCCAGAGGCCAAACGAGCAGGTCTGACGTGGGATGAAAGGCCGGAGGCGATGCGTAATACTGCCTGGTTTGAGATCTTTGACTAAAGCTGAACACCTTCATCTATTGGCGGCCGTTTTCTTCTTTGAGACGGTGAACCTGCACCTCGCACAAAGTCCCCTCCCGCTTTTTCCCACGGTTTTCGAGCAGACCCTCGAGCCTCGCCATGGCTGCCTGGGTTTGGAATCTTGTGAAGAAAGTTCGACTCTCCCAGGCAGCACCATAGACACCGCTGGATTTCACACCTGAATTTCCCGCTATAGGTTGACTGGGTAGATAGAAATAAATTCCTCTCTACAATTGCATGATGATATTCTTCCTGGAGACGGGCGCCACAGTGATGATCCTTGGCAAACCACTTATGGGAGCCTGTCGATTTTCAAGCAACGGTAGGTTTCTCATTCAAGACTGACTTCTTTTGAATACAGGCCGCATTCAGTTTCAATTCCATTACCCTGCTTTGAGTGAAGCAAATCAGCTTAGAATATGGTAAGAAATGTTGGGTAACGTCACGGCCATCGTTGACAATTTCTAATCCAGCGATGCTAATCTGAGAAGCCTGACTGAAACACCGATGAATGGCCGCAAGGTATTAAGCACACCATCCGATGATCCAGCTTTCCAAGCTAAACTCTTGTGGTGTTAGATAAAAAACGCGGTGTTATCAGCCGCATCCATTGTGAGGGTAAACAAGGATTCATTGACCTTCGAGGTCATTCAGGACATATTGCAACTACTAGTTAATGACATTGACCCAGACGATGAAAATTGAGCGTTGTGATAAGAGGAACTTCTTTGGGTAGGTATTTCATGTTGACATATCTTGACATTCAACTACCCATGCCTTTTTCTTTGAGCATTTTTCGGGATATGAGTTGTCTGCATACTTTCCATCTCTACATCTATACGCTGATAATATTCTCCATTATTGTCACCTGAATGTGCAGGAAGTTTGCACTTTGATGCACGGCGTGTTCTGGAATGTTTACTGGTCGTTACAAAAGCTTTTCTTGGTCTTTGCTTTGATGAACCGGAGGTTGTGGCTGTTCAGCGAGCCCGTCTGGGATGACCAGCTATAGATGTACAAGCACGAACACGTGGATGGTCACAACATACATTCAAGGTCATCAGTACGGCAGCGCTCTCAACGGTGGTGTACGCCGCACTAGGGGGAGAGGTGTTAGCGTGGGACTGCTTGGACGCAGCAAGTATCTTAATGAAACCATGGATGGGTATGTGACTGATGAGATGTTCATGGCCTCCTGATGGGGCGGGTGACACACTTATTTTGTGTTGGATCCATCAGAAGGAAGTGTCGCGCGAGCAAAGTTTGTGCTTTGTGTCAAACCAGAATACGATGGTTGCCTCCTACAAAGCAGCGATAACATTCTCCGCGAGACTCAAATGGCCTGAAAGAATATCCAGCCATTGGTATCAATTTTCACACTCCTGGTGTCCTGGCAGCTTAGTACGTTCTGTTCTGTAAACGCCGACTTACTCGATATCAACCTGCGCCATTTGTGTGATTTGTGGAAGAGGGGTTATCAAGCGCTTGGCAAGCGGCACTCTCCTTGGCATCTCCGCCATTGAGTATGAATCAGGGCTTAGCGGCATCACCACGAAAATGCCCCTTCTTGGCTATTGAAGAAGTTTTCCATGGGTTTCAAGTGGTGCCTCGATCGTCCCTTACCCTTCCTGTCTTCTGACATCGCATAACATTGGAACTCTAGGAGCTATAGCTTATAGAACCGAACGACCAGCCATATTTTCGGCTGATTCTCAGGCCGGAGATACACTCGGTGAACTTCTCACTTCATTTAGAAGATCGTAGGCTGAGGAGAACATCAGATCGTGCAATCGCTTGTTGCGCTAGACTGGTACATCACAGGCGTATCAACGTCGTTTTAAGCAACACTGGAACTTGATCGTGAACCATACCATTACCGTGATTCCTTCATGGTAAGGGAAGCCACCGGTGAGGAACCGACGCCCCCACGCGTGCTAGCATGAAGTCTGGCTCACAGCATCTATACTGAGGCGAGAGCAGAGGGCCTGACTCTACGAACGAACTCTTTCAAACTGGCAATTGCGCGCGTGCTTATCGTTGGCTTGTGAGGGGAAATTTCGCTGGTGAGCGGGGTACGCAGCAATGAAGCTGCAAGCCAAGATAATTCCTGCCCGCGCATGCCTGTCATCCCCCGCCTCGGAACAGGTCGTTGACTGGCTCATCGGACGACGCCGACCCCATCATCGTGATACGTTGGCTCTTGATCGTAGCAAGTTGTCACTTACTTGAGGGGTTCGACTTCAAGACCCCGGAAATATGAAGGATGCGTGCGTGGCGCGTACCTGGACCTTCTGAGTCGAGCTAGTAGAAATGTGAAATGACCAAGTGATTGAGTAATGAGACTGACCCGCTCCTCGATATCTCCCAATACATATACCATCGTGGTACAATGCCACTCCGACACATGAGACCGTCATCGATCACAACGTCAACCCGGGTTCATCCAATCTTGCCCCCCTTGCGTGGAACCACCCCCACCTTCGCATCCCCCGATGTCTACCCTCGCGTTGGTTCTTTTGGCGTCCGTGCCATTGGCACTCGGACAGACCTTCCAGAGGCTCGGCGCCTGTCCAGACCTTGGCTGCGTCTTCCCACCTGACCAGGCCCATTTCCTGCCAGGTCAGAACTTTGACATCCGCGTCGAGATCCACGCGCCTGTCAACGGTACCGAGGCCTTCAACGGCGGCGTCCCAGACCGGGAATTTTCCATTTCCATCACGAGCAACAGCCGGCCGGATGGCCAGCCCGTTTCAGACTTCTTCGGGATTGAGGAGGAGCCGGAGTTAGAAACGTGGACGTTCTCGTGGTACGAGGACTTGTTCGCACAAGACGCGGGCAACCGGTCGGTCGTCAACGTAGCGTCCAAGGCGTACCGCCACCTGGCGCTGAACGAGCCGGGCAACTACACCGTGGAGCTGAGCTACTATAACGGCACAAAGAAGACGCTGGCGGAATGGTTAGTACGGCCGCTTGCCGAGGAGAAGAAAGCGAAGAACATGATTATGTTCATCGGGGACGGCATGACAACCAACATGATCACGGCGGCACGCCTGCTGGGTCACAAGAGCGTCAACGGAAAATATCAGTCTCGGATGCAGATGGACCAGTTTCCCATCTTAGGACACCAGATGGTAGGCCAGCCGACCTGTTTTTCTTATCGATTTGGTCAAGGAAGCTGACGTGGTGAAAGACTCATTCTGTCGACACTTTTATCACCGACAGCGCTAACTCGGCATCGGCGCTGTACTCCGGACATAAAGGCACCTCGGACTCCATGGGGTATGTCACAAACCTTTTGAATGACAAGCTTAGTGCTGATTGACTACTAGTGTCTACTCTGATTCTTCGGCTGATGATTTTGACGATCCCAAAGTCGAGACGATCGTGGAAATGGTGGTTCGTGTCTGGGTGAGCTCATGTCTCTAATGACAATGCTTCTATTCCGCTGACATGTTGGAAGGGATCCGCTTGGGGAGCCGTCACTACAGCCGCTCTCGACGACGCCACCCCTGCGGCATTGACTGGTCACAGTAGATCACGATCCAATTCCGGTTCACTTATCGACCAGGCTCTTAATGGAATGACAAACTATTCCTGGAGCGGCCATCCCGGACCCGACGTTTACTTTGGTGGAGGCGCTTCGACGTTCCTCCCGGGCGTGTCCTCGTACCAGGGCAAGGATTACTACGAAGAATTCCGCAAGCAGGGCTATTCTGTGAGCTGGAACGCCACGTCCCTTCGCAACGCGCCGATTGACGCTCCGGCCCTCGGCGTTTTCTCTACTTCCCATCTGCCCGTCTGGCTCGACCGGAACATCTTTACGGAGAACATTGCCGAACTCGAGACCCACCCCTCCGGCGACGGTTCCGCGCCGCTTGATTTGCCGGGTCTGAAAGACATGACCCTCAAGGCCGTCGACATCCTTCTCGAGCGCAGCAAAGATACCGGTTTCTTCCTCATGTCCGAGGGGGCTTCGATAGACAAGCAGATGCATGCTCTGGACTACGACCGGGCCCTCGGAGACCTGCTCGAGTTCGACGACACAATCCGCGCGACCATCGAGAGGCTCAAGGACGCCGGGGAACTCGAAGACACGCTAATTGTCGTGACGGCGGATCACGGCCACGGCTTCGACGTCTTTGGAGTGGCCGACACCAAGTACCTCGCCGCCCAGGACACGGACCGCAAGAAGCGTGACGCCATCGGCATCTACGAGCGCTCCGGCCTCTCGCAGTACACTGCCTCGCGTCCCGACGGCATCGAGTACGGTACCGGCCCGAACTTCCCGCTCAACTGGAGCCCCCGCTACGCCATAGCGCCCGGTTTCGGCGCCAGCCCTGACCGCCGGGAGAACTACCGCGTGCACGAGTCCCCACGTCGGGTGGTTGTGGACAACGACGAGGACGGGTACGTGGCGAACCCCGAGGACGGTGAGGACGGGTTTCATGTCCCTGGGACGATCCCAACGTCTTCCTCGTCCGGCGTGCACTCACTGACGGACGTGCCGGTATTTGCCATGGGGCCATGCCAGGAGACATTTGCGGGTGTGTACGACAACACGGATGTCTTCTTCAAGATCGCTTCGTGTCTCGGGCTGGGCCAGTCCTCTGCGACTCCTCAGAAAAAGTGATTTTCCGCAGATGTAGACGAAATCCGCCGAGAACCTAAGCAGAATGCTACTCTTGCTAGCATCAAACTAGATCGGCTTCCCTGTGACGTTTATACAGAATCACTTTACAGCAATCCACGTTTTCGGTCCCAAATTGCAACCTTTGCGAATCCTTGGCCCTCCAGACTTCTTCCATGTCTTCTTGAGCCCGTTTCAGTGACGGCAAGTGACGGTTTTGATACATCGCCCTGAGTCTCTCGAGGACTATTTGTCGCTGGCCGGGATCGACTGATTCGCAGCCAGCCGTCCACAACGGCCACGCATGTGCTGATACGAAAGATGACGTGACGGGCACCTGTAACAGATAGTGGAGGCATCGTGCCGCATAGAATGGCTTTGGGGGTGATTCGCCATTGCTCCATACTCGACAAAGATAGACAAGTGCCGCATGCCTGTAGGCCTGTATGGTGTTCTCGATGGCCGGGTCCCCGTCAACGGCGATGGGAAACCCCTCCAAAGTCTCCCTGATCGCAAGGCCTCTCCTTTGGTGCGCCTCGCCGCTCTGACCTTGCATCTTGCTGATGGTGCTCACGATCGAGACGAGAGACGTGAGCGTTGCGAGGCTTTGCAGTCCTTCAAGGGGTGCCACGTTCGTCATGCTCAAAAGAGGTCTCGACGCCCGCGAGATGGAAGACATGACGTCGTGATAGAAGCAGATACTTAGAAGGAACCGTGCGCTGGAGCCGGTCCAGCCCTCGAGCCCGCCAGAGTGCATTATAACAGCCTTTGCCCCCGCAAGGTGGTCGATCTGGCTATGGGTGCTGAACAGTCGGTCGGAGATCTGGAGCATCAGGATCGTCGCCAGGGAGAGCTCCGGATTCTCGGTCTCAATTGACTCCCGCAACGAAGACACAGCGGTGAGCATGTGTCGTGAAGACAAGATACGCAGGCTTTCGTCGTCGCGAAGGTCTGCCAGGTGCCCTGCCGCCATGGATGTGATAGAGAAGAGGAGAGCGTCGGAACGAAGCATCATGGGCGTGAGGTGCATGAGAAAGGGATTCTGCGTTCCGGATGCCATCGATATCACGCTCGCTAGCGAGCTGTTCCAGTGGTGAAGCAGAAACCTGTTCATTGACGAGACATCCGATGGTAGATAGGATGGATTCCTGAGAAGATTGCCCTGCCCAAGATCGAAAGCCGCCGCCGCCGCCGTCGTTGTCTTCGTCCGTGAACCTGGTTCCTTTCTGGACCTAGAGGTCTTTTTCTTCATGATTCGTCCTCCATCTGCCATAGAGTCGGCTGTCTTCCACCTCACTCTCAGCCCATAACCCTTGCACGCCTTACCCAGGCGGATGCAGCGGCCGCATTGAGGTTTGCCCTCATCGCATTTATAGCCTTCGTCTCTGCAATTGATATCAGTAATCGGTACAGGCACAAAAATACGATCGCCAGGTGACGCACCGGCATGTGAGACAGCCAGTCCGGCTCCTTGTGTACGGCATCTTCGAGTGAAGCAGAGAAATGAACTGATGCGAATGGATGGTTTCTCAGCGATGTGGGGTAAAAACCTGTGATGACAAAAGCGGATCCGTAATTGCCACTGCGCAATTACGGCTTATATCACGACAAAACCTGTTCGGGGTTCGGCGCTCTGTTTTGATTCCGCCCTAGCGGTCTCCTTGGCATTTAGGTACACAAACAGTTTAGTCTTGCCACTGTTTGAACTCCTTCACGATCTCTGAACATCAACCACGGAGAGTGTGTTAAGTACATAAGCGCAGAATAATGAAGTACGTGTCATGTGATCAATCATGGTTTTGTGTCGTGTGTTTAGGGATGTTCTCATGCTGGGCAGAAATACCTAGCCTTTGGGATATAATGCACGTCCTGTGAAGATCTACTCTAGGTGACGAGCTTAATCTGTCCTTGAAATGTACATCATGTTTGTTTCCTCGTGGATTCTCACTATCACAACTAAGTGGCTGACCCAGCGGTATTGAATTGCACACACTTTATCCATGATAGGATATATTTCTGGGAAGTATTTAGTCACCTAGTCTGGGGAAATCTCATGACACGTGGACCCCCGGAACGCATCCACTGTTGGCCGGTAGAAGTAGCTCTATCCCTGGCGGCGCCCGTATTCTCCATCATTTGCCACTACTCACAGGTCGACGGATTCAACCGTCGTCCAAGCTTCACTTCGAATATGCACCCACGGCTTGTAGTTCATGGTATACAGACGGCATCTTGGACTGCAAGAGCGAGACGAATCGAAAATCAGGAGGCATACCTTAGAGGACGGTTCGCCGTCATTGCTCTCGTCGTCGCGGGGACCTGGATCACGGCCATAATCTTACTCAAAATCTTGTGGGGCGCTTCGTGATCCACCGATGAGACTGCCCCCAGATAAATATTGACGCCACGAAATGAACAAGAGTCGTCATCAAAGCTGCCGTGTCTGGCGGCAACAGAAATATCCGGGAGACCGTCTTTTCTTGGATATGCTGTGCCGTCCATGTCCTTGGTTTTTGATGATGTGAAATAAGATGACAAACCGAAAGGGATAGTACTACATGTATGTTTGCTTGCAAGCTGAGGAGAGAGAGGGAGGTTCTTGTATCATTTGTTGTGGCGTTCCTGGGCATGCATTTTTCAGGCGGGCGAAGAAAGCAGCAAACTTGTTCGCGGCGCAGCTTTGAGTGTCAACAGTGTCGTCCTGCTATGTGTGCTCAGTAATAAGGCATAACCTTTTACAGTGTTCTCATTCAGTTCCGTTGCAAGATTACGGGCTTGTATGGCCTTGCCATTGTTAGCCTTGGCTACGTATCTCAATACCGGTAATATGAGGCAGAGGAGAAGCCCTGCAACAGAGTAGGAGACAATGGCTATAGGTTTGCGAGCAAACATGAGCGCCGACACGACCACACGGTCCAAAATGGGTTCTGTGCCTCTTGGGCTACATCAGGCACTCGATACCCCGCCATTTTGATCCCTCTGGTCCCGACAGAGTTAGCTATGAGAGCACTGAACGTGGCGGTAGATCGTATCGACGATGTCAAGTTATCTGGACATGGACGAGATATACATATATTTTAAGCAGCAATTGGTACATGTATCATTTACCAATGCCTTAATAAGCCAACAACAGCGGCAAGCGGCACAGTGACCCCGCATGTCAATTTCAAGGCCCTTGCTACCACATGCACTGATCGACACCAACATTCGATGACAAGGGCCTGATAAATTACATACGGTATGTAGTTGGGGCATATCCCTTGGCGGTGAGGGGCACGCTTTGTCACAGTAACTGGTTCAGACGTAGCATGTGGTCAGCGATTCCGACATGAAACCAAAAACCAGCATATCTTGGGTTTGGATAACAAACAAAGCCCCAACAGCCTATCTAGGTATGTGGATGCACGGAAGTCCGTAGACTGGCCAAACCTGCTGGCGGTTCTTGAGTGCCGCTGGCTGTGGATTTGTCTGACAGGCATTGCGCAGTAGTGCCCTGCATTCTGCCAGATCAGTCATGTGTGGCGCGGGTGATTCCAAGGCATATTGAAGTCCACGAACGGCACTAAGCACCCGAAAGGGGAAAGATGAACAGGGGAGATAACGCCTGTGACCCAGAGCGGAAGCCTTGCCATCCGCCCCTATCCATGAGCCACCTCTCAAATTCAAGAGCCGGGCACCATCCGGGAAAGCAAGCTACCTGGTGAGTAGGGGAGCCGTCAACGGCGTCTGGCGGGCGCAGTCTGGAAGTTTTCAGATCGCTGGGGCAAGCTAAACTTCCATGTTTGCTTTCCGGTGTATGAAGGAGGTGTCTTTTGTGGAGTGCAAGGGGATTAAAGATTGATCTTTGGGGTGCAAAAGCGTCCAAAACAATTAAGACAAAAAGCAACACGACCTCTCGGTGAAGCCCACCGCAACCTCCATGGTTCGTGCCACCTCTTCGATCTGTGTTTCACACGCATAGCCGAGGGAGCATCTACCCGCCAACATTAAACGACATGTCAAACCCTCCAAAAGGCTCACAGGCTTGGGAGGCCCAAGACAAAGGCCCGGTCATCATTGCAGTCTGCTGGGGTTTTACTGCCCTCAGTAGCATCTTCGTTCTGTCTAGAATCTATGTGAGATTGAGGTTCGTCGGCAGGTTCTACAGTGATGACTACTTCATCATACTCGGACTGGTGGGTTGTATGGCCCTTTTCTGATTGCCCATCCACTCGATCTGGACTCACATCTGATTTCCTCTAGATTTGCGGCTATATATCGACATCGCTTTCCACGCTGGCTGTGTTCTCTGGCACCGGCAGACACCTGGATGTGCTCACCTTGCAGCAACAGCAGAGTATCATGCTCTGGTCAACAGCAGCCCAATGCCCGGGCATCATGTCATTTAGCCTGCCCAAGCTCGCGGTGATCTGTCTTTTGACGCGGTTGCTTGAACCGGGCGTCTTCCACAAGTGGTTTCTCTGGTGGATGGGGATATGGTGCCAGCTGACACTCGTGGCCACCGTTGCGATTCTGGTCGGACGTTGTACGCCAGCACGCTCATTATGGGACTTCTCAGTAGCAGGCACCTGCTTCGATCCCAGCATTCTCATCAACTATTCCATCTACGCCGGCAGTAAGTCGCGCGCATGCAGGGACCGTGAAAAGACTCTGGAGACTGACCTGCGACGTAGCCTTCTCGGCGTTTGTAGACGTTTACCTTGCTGTGTACCCAGCCATTGTACTATTCAAACTCCAAATGCGCCTCAAAAAGAAACTAGCGTTGTCTTGCGCGCTCGGCATAGGGGCAATGTACTTTACCTCTCCCCCCTTTCTGACAAAAGTCGGACCTCGTTGACTGATTTCGCTGTAGCTCGGGCATTGTGGCCATATATAAGACAACACGATTGCCCTTGTTGGCAAGTCAGGACTATTCCTGTAATTGTTCCCCGAGACTCTCCTTTCTTCTTAGTACGGATACTAATACCGGCCATGCAACAGACGATACCCCTGATCTGATGGTTTGGACTGTGTGAGTAAGCCTTCTGGATATATAGCCCGACCCGAAAGGCTCGTGGTCGTGCATCGACTGAATATGCTAATCTGATCTGGGTACATATGCAGGGTGGAGGGCAACACCATCATCATTGCAAGCTCGATTCCTGTGCTACATCCCCTCCTCGAGATGGTTCTGAGGCGCAACCCTTTCGCTTCCATTAAAGGGGGCACTGGGCGCACGGCTAAGTCATGCCAGGATTCGCCGTCGTCGTTGAGCAATCCCTGGCCATCTCCCGGTCGTCATACCTATGAACTTGGACGACGTAAACCGAAACCAAAGCTCAAGGACTACCTTGGCTTCACCATTGCCGAGTACGAGAGCCAGGAAGATATACTCTCCCCGTGCCAGAGTTCATACACGCAGACGGTCACTTCAAGTAACCACGAACCCAGTAAAGTACGATTAGGTAAAATTGTCCGGACAGACTCTGTAACGATAGTGTATGATGGGAAGGGTTAGCTTCGGGACACCTTGCCTGCCGAGGCATCAAAATGCTTCCCGGGGTGTCACTTATCACAAGGGCTGTATTCAAGCTCAATAATAGAATAAATTTATGAGGGGGGAGGTTTGTAGCAATGATTCCACTTATGTGGTCGATTTCATCCAGTTTGTTGAGTTGTAGGGGTGTGCGTAGCAACCTACCACTATCCCCGAACACAACCTTCTTCATTGCGGGACAGTCGGTGCCCGGTAAACATGAAAGCTGGTTGGCAAGTCATTTCTCTTGGACAAGTTGGCAGTCTGGAGCGGAAAGATTAACTTAGCCGATAACATGACTACCAAATATTCGAATGAAATATCAATCCTGTACATGTAGCATGACCGTAGTTTAAAGTATGGAAGTAAGCCTTATGATGCTTTATCAAAGCGACCCCGTCAGCAATAATCATTGACAATTCATGGTGGTCCAGCTTTGTCTTCGGAGACCCTCTAAGCTTTATTGATCTGGCTTTCATCATATGATGACGAAACGGGTCCTCATAACGATATTCATCTAAGCAAGAGTCCAATGACTGCAGCCATGAGCAATCTGCGCACGCCCTCCGTCCCTACTAAAATCCCGTGGAGGATCAACCAAGAATCTCGGCCACCCAGTCCCGCGCTTCGCGTCCAAAGTAAAAAAAAAAAAAAAAAAAAGAATGTAACACATGACTGTTGAACGCCGTTGAACGCCGTTTTGTAACCTGTGCTGTCGCTTCCATGAGAATGACCGCTTGTGAATTATTTATTTTTATATTCTTTATTATTCCTTAGCAGCCCTGGATAGCCTATTGAAGCATGTGTTAGTCCTGCCTTTTCTGCATCCCTCTGAGTTGGGAAGAGGGATAGTAACTGTGCTTACATTCTGTTGGTTCTCCATATTCTTCTTGATGCCACCATTGAAGTCCATCATGAGCGACTGGGTGACGGGGTTATCCGTCTGGGGATTTCCGGTGAGGCCCGAGACCTTCTCGAGCTCGGCGAGTTGGGCATTGGCAACCTAAATTCCGGTTAGAAAGATGCGCACACGGCAACGGTCGAGACCGCTTCGACGTACCACTGCCAGTCCTGCCGCCGCGGCGTTTCCGGTGGGGGCAATGAGCTGGTTCGACTGGCGGATCTGGATGCCGTCGCTGACGAAGGACAGGAGGTTCGACTTGGCGGTCTGGAACTGCTGCATATTCACGGGGTTCGCCTGGAGCGCCTGCATGACAGCGTTGAGACCGTTCACCTCCTGCTGCTGGACCTGGATGTTGAGGGCTATGCCGCCGGCAAGGATCTTGGCCTCGGCGCAGGCGGGGGTGTCATTGGGGGCCGGGGCCGGAGGAGGGACGGGGGTGGCGCCTCCTCCCGTCATCTGGGCGACCGTCAAGGCCGCGAAGGAGAGAACAATAGCGTAGGTCTTCATATTGACGTTTTTGGGGAGGTCGAGGGAGCTTATCAAAGGTTGTGATTATTAAGAAATAAAGATTGTATGTAGTTGAAATAATGAATAAGTTGAGCCCGTTTTCGGCGAGTAAAGACCGTTGCTGCTATTGTCGACGACGTCGCCTGTTGTCCGAATCCAGATTCAATAGGGAACCAAAGGGAAGGGAGAGGAGAACAAACGGCTAAGCGTCTGTTCTTATAAGTTCAAACGGCGAGGGGGCGCGCACGTATGCCATGATCCAGCTTCGCAAAGGGGCAATCATGAGATGAGGCCTGGCTTTGGTAGCAAAGGTTGCAAGGGCGATACGACCATTGGGATTGAAACCTCCGGACGATAGACTTTTCAGAGTGTTTTGTGGTGGTTGCCGAGTCGGTTTGCCGCTCGTTTCGAAACTTGACAAGGTTGGGACGACGCTTGGATTTCCTCCATGGTCCAGCCGCACAGACAGATGCATTGAGGTGCAGGGTATCAGAATAGTCAAGAATCAGATCGCGGAGCCAAGCGTTGGGCCAGGCTCGTCCCTTGAAATTCAGTTCCCCCCCGCTGCTGGAATCCGACCGTGGTCCCGTGGAGCACGTGTCCGAACGCGTTGAGGGGCTGGGGTTTGCTTGAAGACGCTCGTGGCCCGCCCCCCTTGGCCAGGACAGACGTCACAACCTCACGTCTCGGACTTGGAACTTAGAATTCAAAGAGGGATTCTCTTGCCTCTCGGCCTCCCTTCGCTCTCGGCCGTGACCGGGTTCCCAGGTCAACCCACGGTCCACTCGTGCCGACGAGCGAGCCGTATGGTTACCAGGAAGACCCATGACTCGTCCGATCCGTCCGAAAGGCGTTTCTCGTGCCTGATATGTCCTCCTTCATACAGGTATGCTCCCGAAAAGCTTAACGGTTGGCTCCGGGGCTCATTGGTCAGGTTCACATGTTTGGTCATGTGCCCTCATTGGATATTAAGGACATGACAGTCATTGTGGCGCCTCCTGCACAACACAGCATGTATCAAGAGGTCGATTGTGCAATGTTTCCACAACAAACCGGCTAAAACGAAGAAACAAATAACATTAAATGCCACGAATCATATCCCGTCCACCCATGTGCTTTGTCACTTGGTGAGTAGCGGTGATGAACTGGTAAGACTTATGAAGAAGATGCGAGGGGCGAAGCCACACGTTTTTCCTAAAGCCTGTGTCGGCCCGAATGTGCTTCTCATTCCACATGGGCCCGTCTCACCCTAAAGGAACGGATGGCAGTTTCGTGACCTACTCTCCAAAGCTACAGGCTGGTTGGGTTTCATGCTGCTAACCTTTGGTTCCAATCCTATTGGGGGTCATATTGCCTGAGCCGGCAGCTCGGTTGGGTTTGTACAGTGCTGAGTAGGGCTGTTGAATGATTCTCCAGTCATCGACAAACTTTTGTATAAGCCGTTTTATTATCGCATCGCTCCGGCTAGCCGACCCTCCGATTTCACAGACTCTCTTGGAAACCAGTCTGTTGCTTGATGCCAGCTTCTGGACCATGCACAGACGCTTGCCGTTCTGTTTCTGAAATGGTTCCATTTCCGATCAGAGCAGCGTTGGACAGATACTTGATCAAAGGAAAACAGCGACATTATATCCGTTCTGCCATCAAAAAACATGATGTCGTGTAATTGTCCATATTGTACGGAGTACACGCGTCGTGATAAATAGCGTGTTGCTGAGGTGAACGAGCTTCACGCTGCACTTCCCACCATTACCGAAACCTCACACTTGCTTTCGGCTGCATCCGCCTATCGGATGTGATGGCGGCGCAGCTTGCCGAGGGCGACCCCGAAAGCCAAGAAGGTGTGGAAGAACCCAAAGACTCGGTGAGCGGGTAAAGAGCAGCATGAGCCCCCCTTCCCATAGGTGTAGCACTTACAGGCGCGCTTGGGGTTCAGGAGGTAGACAGAAGTCTCAACGGGCTGCGTAGAAGCAGATCTTACCCATATGTCTACTTTGCTAGCCAGCGGACAGAGCCCTGAGAAACGGATCGACAAGGCCCCTCCGTAAGCTCAAGCTCGTGGGCAAATGCCCTCCAAAATATTGCTTTGTAACTTGTAAGGGATGAGATGGAGGGTGGGCAACACGCCACTTCTGGAAAATACCGTCTAAAGAACGCATGAGGAGGAAACTCTATATCCGAGGGGGGGTCTCGAGTCTGGGTTACTTTGGCTATCTCGACTCTAGTGGCCTTGCTGGTGAACAGGGCTGCGTCGGCACAGAAGCAGATCAACCATGTTGACAGAATAAGAGTCAGGAGACAGGAGCAACCCCACATGGAAAGGCAAGGCCACCAGCATCAGCTCTGAGACTCCTTGTCTGAAGGCCCCCCGCCATCATATCTACAGATTTCTTGACTAATTCATGTTGCCAAAATGCCGCGCGGTCAACCCCGCGAGTTCATATCTGGATTCCGGAGTCCGGAGGTGTGCAAAGAAGTTTCTGCCCATGCCGCACATCATCTTCCAAGCGTCAAATACATGCCGTTTCCTTCCCTGGGAAGTTCTTTCGAGCTCTCACGGGGCTTCCAACGCATAGTGCATGGCTGAAAGACGGAGATACGGAAAGACGGGATGGAAATAAGGTCGCCGGCACGCTTAAAGCACGGCAGGAAACGTTCCGAGCGTATGTCAATCGCTTATAAAGGTTATCAATCTGTCTCTCGGATGCGCCGCGCCTCCGGGTGTCCTCCCCTCGTGGCGTCTCCCTTATCAAGAAGGTTTCGCTACGCTGGCTCGAGCGACGCGGTCGAGCAGAGAGAGACGCCGGAGGTGAGTGAGGGTGTCAATGCCGGGCCAAATTGGCGTTTCCGACAAGAAAGGAGAAGAAAAAAGGAAAACCAGCCCCACGAATACAAGAAATGCAGCGTGACGATCCCGTTGGTCCCATTGAGACTGATTCTTACATGTGAGCACTGCAGCACGGTGGTTGGTTTTGGACACTGGCATCACCATACTAAGCACGTCGTCAATGCTTTTGCCAAGCCATTCGGTTCCTCTCGACTGGTTGATTCCAGACCTTAGCGTTTCTAAGTGTCAGAGGCTGGGTTCACACTAAGTAAAGAGGTCTACAAATGGTATAGTTAGGGGTTAATTATAATAATTATTCTAATCTACCTTCTCCTAACCTTAGGTTCTTATAAAGTTTTCTTTTTATATACCTTTTAGTTTGTTATTTATCTAATCCTAGC
>MU846412.1:0-27488 GCA_030867225.1 Colletotrichum caudatum
CCCCCCCCCCCCCCCCCCCCTTGGCCCCAATACCAGTGGCCCACTCACACACACACAGACACACACACACACACACACACTGACACTTACACAGAGACACCCAAGTACCCCATCGTCCTCGCCCACGGGCTTATGGGCTTCGCCGAGCTTCGCCTGGGCTCGTACGTCCCGCCAATCCACTATTGGCGCGGCATCTCGGAGTCGCTGAGCACGCTCTCGGGCGCGTCCAACATCATCACGACGTCGGTGCCGCCGTCGGGCTCCATCGAGGAGCGTGCCGCCAAGCTGGGCGCCGACATCGCCGCCAAGGCCGGCGGGCGCGCCGTCAACATCATCGCGCACTCCATGGGCGGCCTCGACGCGCGCTACATGATCTCCCACCTCAAGCCCGCCAACGTCAAGGTCATGAGCCTCGTCACCGTCGCCACGCCGCACCGCGGCAGCGCCTTCGCCGACTTTCTGCTGGACGGGCGCGGGCCCATCAAGCTCGCGAACCTGTACGGCCTCATCGAGCGCGCCGGGCTGGGTACGCAGGCGTTCGAGCAGCTGACGCAGAGGTACATGGCCGAGGAGTTCAACCCGCGCACGCCGGACAGCGACGAGGTGCGCTACTTCAGCTACGGGGCGTGCACGGGCCGGCCGCCGCTGCTGAGCCCGTTCCGGCAGAGCCACCGGATCCTCGAGGAGGCCGAGGGGGCCAACGACGGGCTGGTGAGCGTGGCCAGCAGCCGGTGGGGGGAGTACAAGGGCACGCTGCTGGACGTGAGCCACCTGGACTTGATCAACTGGTCCAACAGGCTCAAGTGGACGCTCCGCAAGGTGTGGATGGGGCAGACGCGGACGTTCAACGCCGTTGCGTTCTACCTGGATATCGCCGACATGTTGGCCAAAGAAGGGTTGTGAGGGGGCCGCGTTTTGTTGGGCTAGTTGGGAGGGTGGATGTACGGCTCGTCTGTGGCATACACGGGATCACGTTTGAGAAAAAAAGGCTGTGGGATGCGGTGTAAAGGCGACTAGATGTTTGTGTAAGAATACGAGAGCATAGAGTAAAGAGGAGGGGGGGGGGGTGCATTGGAAGATAATCACCCGAGACACATTTCAGACCTTTGTAAGTTGGGGAGGGGTAGGTAGGATGAGGCCGGGGCGAGGAGTCCCAAGAGGTGCGCCGGATAACGAACGGTCAACGTCGGCCGCCTCATGCAATGTATGTACGCATGTACGATAATTAGCGTGGGATCCGTTGGTTCGAGCGAAAACACCGGTCAACCGGAGCCACGCCGGGCTGCCCCGTTTCCAGCAGACCGCCCACTCCCTGCGCCGTGGGCCGTTTTGCCGAACGGCACCCTTTGTTGTCTTCTCCGTACCGGTTCTTGTGCGGGTAGGGTTGGGCAGCGTATTCCGAGAAAGAACACGGACACACACACACACACACACACAAACACACAGTCGCGGGACAGGTATGAGATGTGATGAATTAAGGGATATCCCGTAGAATTGAAAACGTGGTATATGATGTTAAAAAAAAAAAACATAGAAAAGGAACACAAAAAGGCCGCCTCCGGCCGTCCTGCTCCGTCCTCGGCTTCCTGTCCTCTAGTAGTTGCCTTTTCCCCCCCCCCCCCCCCCTTCCCCAGATTGGTCAGATTAAAATTCAAGCCATACCAGCATTAAACCCATGACATGCCGCTAACCCATGCAATGCTCTGATCGAACGGGAAAGAATGAAAAAAAAAGCCACACCGCCAACTCGTCTGAATCCCGCTTCGCATCATACCCCGGACCCTTCCTATCTCTTCCGAGTCGGAGATATCTTGGCCATCCTCCGGCGCGCGCCTTAGCTCTTCTCCGGTATCTGACTGGGCGCGTTCTCGTTCGTCACACCGCTGTACGCCGGCCTCTCCTCCGGACCCGACGCCCCCGCGGCCAAGGCTTCGTCGTAGCTCGGCGGCGCCTCGTCGAAGCCCGCGGCCCCGGGCGTGCCGATCTGCGGCGGGTATAAGGGGTCGTACTGCGGCGCCTGCGATCCTGCCGCCGCCGCCGCCGCCGCCGCTGCCGGTGGCCGCTGCAGTCCGGGACGATAATGCTGCGTCGGCGTCACGGGCGCGGACTGCGCCGTCCGCGGGGGCAGCCTCGGCGGCACGCTGAGGGTCGCGGCGCCGGGCCTGTTGGCCTGCGCCCGCAGCGCCGCCAGCAGCTGCGGCGGCGGCGCGATGCCCGAGTAGATTTGGACTTTGGAGAAGTGCAGCGGCAGGAAGATGGACTGCGGCGCGGGGCTCTCCTTGGACGAGCTCAGGAACCCGCGCGGGCTGGGTGGCTTCCCCCAACACAGCCCCAACTGAATGTCGAGCTCGTAGTGGCGCTGGAGGTTGCAGGCCGTGAAGGACGGGGCGACCGTGTTGGGCAGCGGGATGCTCCGCCACAGGTCGTCGGGGATGACGGACTCGAGCGAGAGGTCCTCCGAGGCCGGGTCGGCGAGGATGGGCACGCTAAGCCCCGTCTGGGTGACGACGACCCACTTGCTTGTCTCGGTGTTGAAGAGCTCGTGGCACCGCACGAGCGTCTTGCCGACGAGCTCGACCTGGATGGAGGTCAGGAAGACCTGCTCGTGCGAGGGGACGAGCTTCTTGGCGATGAGCCGCAGCGGGATGGGCTGGTTGCAGGTGAGGGTGGGCGGGTGCGGGAGGCGCGCCGACAGCTCGATGGACGGTGGCAGGGCGGCCGAGTCGGCGGCGGCGGCGGCGGCGTCGTCCTTGCCCGAGGAGAAGAGGGACGACTTCTTCTTGTGGAGGATGCCCTGCGCACGCGGCTTGAAGGTGAAGGGCCGTCGGGCAAAGGCCTCCTGGGTCGTGGCGGGGGGGCGGGGGGGCTCGATGGGCATGAACTTGAAGCCGATCTGGTAACGCCAGTTCTCCTTCAGGAAGCCGGGTCGCTGGATGGTCACCTTGATGTAGTAGCGAACCTCGGCCTGGTTAGGGAAACCGGTGAAGGAGGGCGGCAGGGTCTTGGTGACGTGCTGTAGGAACAGCTGCTTGCTCCCGTCCATGACGCGGGCGCCGCCGAAGCCGAAAGGGCCGATGCCGGCGCCGAAGCCGCCCATGCCGCCGATGCCTCCCATCTTGGACATGGCGACGGGGTCGCTGCAGGCGTTGTTGATGGGCAGCTTAAAGGTAAAGGGGAACTCGTGCTGGCCGCCCTGGAGGATGTAGCTCTGGGAGTAGCTGGAGCTGCCGCCGGCGAGGTCCTCATCGTAGGTGGGGAAGACCTGGGCGACGCGGTAGAGGACCTTGTGGTTCTCGCTGGCGATGCTTCCGGGGCCGCCGCCGGGGCGCGGGGGGCGGTCCTCGTAAACCTGGGGTAGGCCGAGGGCCGTCTTGGACTCTCCCTCGAGCTTGACGACGATGCCGCCGACTTGCTCGGGCCGGCTCAGGTGCAGCACGACGCGGCCAGTGACGGAGTCGAGGTTGGTGTAGAACTCGGGCGCATTGTCGAGGGCTATCCTGATGGACATGGTTACGTCCGTCCGTCGCGTTTCGGCTCAGCCCACTTTTCTTTTGGGGTTCGTCCTTGAATCGAACCGGGTGGGTGGGAGTGTGGGTGTTGAGTCGTGGTGTTGTAGGTGTATCCGTGTGAGTGTGTGTTTCTGCGGATGTGCGTGGCAATACTCTGTTCTGTGTATGTGGTTGTTGCTTTGCGCCGGTTCCCCAAGGTGGTTTGTCGGTCGGATGCCGGGGCGGCGCACCGACGTCACAAACAAGCAACTTTACCCTCACTTGGACGGGCGTATGTATGTATGTATGTATGTATGTACTTAGCGCAGCGGCACTGCACCGTGCGAGAGCCTCAAGTCGCAACGAGAGGGGCCGCAGCAGACAAGGTGGGGGTGGATTCTGTGTGTAAAAGCGTACAGTCCCCTCCCTACCTTACCTACCTGACCTGACCTGCCGTGGGAACCTGTTTGGGAACCTAGGTAGGTGGCCAAGATTGAAAAAAAAGTGACTCCCGGGAAGCTTTTCCAATTCAATTTCACTGTTGGGATTTGGAAATTCGAAATTGGGGGTCGTTCGGATGAGTAGGAACGGCAATGGAGCGAGAGGGAGTGGGAGCGAGAGAGAGAAACAAAAAGAAGAGATGGCGGGGGTGAAAGAGAAACAAAGCCAGGGCGCGTGTCGTGTCGGCCGTCGTACGTCGCCGCGGTGAGGTGGGTCGGATTCAGAGTCAGAGTCAGAGTCAGAGTCCAGCCTCGCTACTCGGTAGCGCTCCTCATTCTTCCTGCGAACGTGATGTGATGTCGGCTTGCTCGGTCGTCAAAGAGGCGACGTAAACGCGTGGCTGAGCCCTCTCTCTCTCCCCCCCCCTCTCTCTCTCCTGTCCCTTGCCTTCTCCTTTCCTCCAAGTCTCATTCGGTCGAGCTGGGAGTACGCAGCTGCAAAGCCACCACCATAAATCATGGCAAGTAGTAATGATGATAATAATAATAACAAAAATAAAACAGGATGACAATGAGCCAAGATGGAGGTGTGTGCCTACCTACCTATTTGCCTACCTACCTACCTACGCATGTGTCCAAGTGAAGCTTTGGTACCTTGGGTACGGCAAATTTGATGTCATTGGGTGTTTGACCCAATCATCATCATTCGGTTGTCCTGCTGTCTGTCGTTGGTAGGTAAGTAGGTAAGTAGGTAAGTAGGTAAGTAGGTAAGTAGGTAGGTAGGTAGGTAGGTACCTACTCCTTGCTGCCACACCCAACGTCCGTCGCACCTTAAATAGACGCCCGTGCCAAAAAAGACGTGAGCGAGTCGTTGCTCGCAAAATTTGGCTTACCCGTCTTTGCATGCATCACCAAGAGGGAATCATGCATATATACGTTTCGTTTCGTCTTCGAGGCCCATCTCCCTCCCTGGACAATGCTCCATCCAGTCCAACATGACAGAAGATCCTGGCGTGTTTGTTTTTGATGTGCTCTTGTGTATATATACATACATACATACATACATACATACACAACGTCTCCAAGGCTAACCATTCCCCAGTACCTACCTAGCTAAGGTAGGTAGGTAGGTACCTAGGTAGTCGGTCAGTCATAGTAAACTGACCCTGACGTCGAAACCCTGCTTCCCTTTCTGTCCATGTCTCAGCTGTGCCATTAATACCACGACTTTGATAAGCTAAGAAAACCTAGAGCCTTTCTACGCATATCCTCAAAACGCCCAGATGTTGCAGGTGGTATCATCCCGGTATCCCAATGCTCAAGCAAAAGCAATCCCCCTCAGCCCGAGGGCTGTCCCCCCCCCCCCCCCCCCCCGAACGAGGGGATATCAAAACGCCCTTCATCATGTCTTGACGTCGTGACCTGACCCCGTCTGTCCCGCCGCCGCCGCCTTCCTCGCGTCATCAGTCCAGCTCGATAACTTCTACAGCCCTTGCTACTACTTCCGATGGCGTCGCTCGTGTCTTGACCCGCTTCGCAGGCGGCTGTTCGTCATCCGCTTCTTCATCCTCTTCGTCACCCACCTCCTCCACCTTGGCTCTCCACCTTCCGTCTGCGCCAACGTATATCGTCTTGGTATGAAGCTTCCCCTCCTTCTCAAGCACAGAACGAACCTCGGCCATGAAATCATCCTTCCGAAGGTTGTAAGGACGAGCGTCTCCGTCGCACAAGGGACACTTCCACTTGTCCACTAACGACGGCTCCGGTCTAGCCCCGAACCCGCGATTACAAAGGTGGCAGTCATCGCCCGCCGCATGGATGGTGCACCTGGGCTTGGCTGGTCGTGTCTGTAACCAAGTGGCGAGATCAAAGCATTCCATGTGCGTACAACCCGCGCCCCGCACTGGGATATGGAACATCGTCGCACTGAACGGGTCGGCCAGATCGATGCTGAGATCGTTGCCCACAACCGCCAGCTCGTCGTCCCCATCCTCGCCTGCAGGATTCAGGCGCTTTCGGATCGCTTCTCTCGTTGCGTCGGCCGAAACGACGCCGTGCTGTAGCACCATGTCGAGGATGCTTTCGTGGTCCAAGGTTTCAACGACTTCGACCGCCATGTAGTACATCGTGTTTGGCTTTTGGGGGCGAGACGGCGGTGATATCGCCACTGATATCAAATTCGTGCCGGCGGCAATGAAGGGGGTGAGCTCCACAGGCTGGTGCTGTCCATTGTGTTGTTTTCGACGGATCGTCATGACTTTGTCGTTGACCATGATGTTGATGTGATCGGGCCAACATGTCTGTGCCACCGCCCAAGTGGATTCCGCAACCTTCATCGCACCCTCCGGGTTGACTGGCAGCTCGCAAAGACGAAGACGGTACCGAAGAGATCCGTTAAAGTGCTCCGACACGGGAAGCCCGTCCCGTGTCAGGGTCCGAATAGAACAGAGCTTGTCAATATCTTCTTCGGGCACGACGAAAACAAGACGGTGCAGGACTTGCTCGGCCGGCGTTGCGACAGGCCCCAATGCAAGTTTCTTGATGGATTGATAGTATCTTCCTGACTTTGTCGCGTCAGGAGGGTCTCGCGGCACTCGTCTGGGGCTTCTAGCTTCGACTTGGTGCAGCGCCATGCCCACTGCTTTTGGTTCCCAAGGTGTATGAGGCAGCCGGTCCAAAGGAAGTTGGGTGTGAGGTGGTGGGAACACGCTGCCTCTTAGCCTCCCGGATGCGTCACGGCTTACTCTGGTCCGAGTTGCGGGTGACCTTGACAATTGGTGATTTGCAACGGCCGGAGCCGCTCCTGGAACAACCCCTTGGGCGTTTGGGTTCATCTGCGCATGACCAGTGGCATTTGTAGAAGAATGTCCTTGACGGAATACCTGTTGCGCCTGCTGCGCCTGCGACGACGCGAGGTTCGCTGCCTGTCTCTGCACAATGGCCTGGACCTGACGGTGCTGATATTCTTGCTGGGTCATCTGAAGTCTGGGGCCCGGATTTACGTTTGAGGCCTGTGGGGGGCCCTGAGAGTTGAAAGAGTGAACATGTGGCAGCTGCGGGTCTTGGTGCAAGGCCGGCGAACGAACGCCTAAGGCTTGAGGGGTTGTAGACTGTGTAGGTGAATTGACAGTCGGCATAGAGATTGAAAGTCCTCCTGCGGGCGCCTGTAGAACCGGAGATGTTTGGCCAGCGCTTGGTGTCAACCTAGAAGCATACGGCAATTGTATATTGGCGTAACGAGAAGAGCTTGTTGGAGTGAGCGCCTGGTTTGCCTGTCCAATCATTTGGGGCATCCACATCGAACTCTGCTGCATGGGCGGCTGAATTCCACCGCTGATAAGACTGGAGTTGTTACCCCGCAGTCTCAACTGCGAAGGCACCTGGGGAAGGTTGCTCGGAAAGCTATGTTGGAATTGGTGCGGGTTTTGGACGGGTGGAGAAGGGTACATGTTGAACCCCGGGACGGAGGAGACTTGCGTCGGACTTGATATCCTTGTTTGCGTGGACGAGAAATTGGCGGAAGACCTCCTCCCTTGCTCCGGCATGTTCAGTTGTCGAGGCATGGCCTGCGGCCTGGCCATGTTCTGCGATAGGGGTTGCTGCGCTATAGAGGCCGGTGAAGGGTTGGTCTGCTGCTGCTGCTGCTGCTGCTGCTGGAACCTCTCATTATGGTACACGAGTTGCTTGTACCTGGATATCAACGAATGCTGAAATGTCCTCTGATCAAGCTCAGACATCTTGGCGTGATCGTTTTGGGTGTCTTGTCGGAAGAGCACCATCATCTGATCCGCGAGGGGACCATCAGGGACGCCGATGTGCCTCCTGGTGACCGTAAAGAAGATGTTCTGCAGTAACGGAGAACGAAGCTTGAGTTGATAGCGCAACTCGTCCGCGAGAATGGGGTAGCCTCTACCGGAGCGAGGTCTCATGGCCGGGATGAGAATTCTATTCCACTGCTCATGTAGGTTGTTGAGGAAAGCGGAGACGTCACCGACTTGCTTGCGGAAGGCCTCAGTTTCCCACAGACCGGAGGTCGGCGAGTTGGGGAAGTTCGCGAAGAAATTAATCAGCTCTTGGGTCATATTTTCATTCTTTCTGAGCGTGTTCTGCATGATGCCGAGTGCATTCCCGGCTACGTCGGGAGCAAGACCAAGGAGACGATACGCAGCTTCCGCATCAATTGACCATACACAAAGAACCTGATGCAGTATGATATAGAAGTAATCACCCGTCTCAATGGCCTCTTTGAGAAGTCGGACCCTGGGCACAGAGGTACCGTCGTTTGGAAGCTTACCGAGACCGCCCAAAGAGCAGACGAATGCGCTGAGGTTATCGGCCATGACTTTGAGACCAGGACTTTCTGCCCGTTGGGTGTTGGCTTCAGGCAGTCTGACAGTCTGCCGACTGTCATTATCACCTTGACTAGGAGGTTGTTGTGAGTGACGGCCAGGGGCAGCTAGCTGCCCGTTCAGCAGAGGCGACGTCACAGCTTGACTGGACTGACGTTGGGGGTCCGCTATGGTTGCGGGCGCTGAGGTGGGTGGAGGAGCGACGGACCGAGTCACGAAGAGCGAGTCTTGGGACCTGTCTTGAGGTGTATTGGAAGGCTCGCCGAGGGTGGGGTTTTCATTAGGTCCGAAAGGAGTGAATCTTGATGCGGTGTGACTGTTTTCCGACATGAGTGAGGTGTTGTTCAAGCTCGAGACGGCGAGCTCGGAGACGAGCCCCGAGCTTCGTCGGCAGGCATCCGCAGGTTGGTATCGGGTAAGCGCTCCACCAGACGGAGGCGGGATGGGGCTCCAGGGATTGGCCGAGTGATCGTGGCCCAAGTCAGGGCTTTGAACGCATGAATCTGGATTCCGGTGAGAGCCCTGGTTGGAGCTGGCTGTGGGAGGACTGGGTTGATCAGTCGGAGCTGGAGAAGGAAGAGCAGCTGCGGAGTCACTACCAGAGGATGTTAGAGAAAGGTGTGGCGGTTCGGGGGAGGGAAAAGACCGAGGCATCTCAGAGGATGAAAAAGGGTAGGGAAAATACAGTATCTGTTGGCCGGGTGCAGGTACGGGTGCAGGTTTGCTTTGCGGGCCGTCGGCTGGGTTCGAAATGGGTGGTGTAACGAGGGTACCAGTAGGCAGACGATTTGTATCCGAGGTGGTGATTGTTGATGTACGGCTTGGGGGCCATGAGGGCGGCCGCCTCGGAGGAGCGTCGGCCCCGGCCCCCTGGTGATTGCTCGTTACCGGTGCCGTGTTGGGCTGGGGATCGGTGGACGAGGCCTTTGAGTATTGGCCCGTCGTCATCCATGACGGCTGACGTCGGCTGCCCAACATGAAGTTGAGTGTCTGGTTCGAGGCGGTGACCTGGGCATCTGGTGGACAGCCTCTGGGTCCGTTGTGCTGGGCCTCGGGAGACATAACGCTGGGGGTTTTCGGTGGTTTATGAATTTTGCGTCGACGGCGCAGTGAGGACGAACCGGAACCTTGAGCGAGACTGGATCCGGCCATGGTCGTTAGCATGGGGAGTGATGTGTCGCGAGAGTGGTGTGAAGGCTACTACTAAAGACGCACCATGAGGACGAGGTCCCGACAGGTAGCTAGAGAGGATGAGTCCACCGCCAGCCTGCAGGTATCGAAGTCGAAACCGGAAGTCGGGACGAGGGTGGATAAAGGTAGGTAGGCAGGCTCACGGGCAGGCAGGAGAGACCGTCGCGAGGTGCTGGCGTAGGTATGGTGGAAGGAGCGACCGACAAACACGGTTCACCCCTCCTTCCTACCTCGTCTTGTGCTGTCAGTAATATCACGAGGGTGCTTCGTAAGGAAGGTGAGACTGGTTCACGCAGGAAGCCGGTGTCGATCTCGGGAAGGCAGACAGGCGGGCGCTGGTCGGATGGCCTGGGGGGATGACGAACAGGTAGGTAGGTAGGTAGGTAGGTAAGTACTCGCTGGCCCGTGAAGTTTCGTTCTCAAGTAGGTAGGTGGGTAGGTAGGTGTACGATGCGATGTACGATACAGCGATGAGCATGCGACCCTCGCGAGTAGGTGGGGCTGCTTTGTTTTGTTCGATGGGCGATGTCGTCGTCGCTCGACTGCTGTCGGAAGGCGCCGCTGCGATCTGCGCAGCAAAGGTCGAGGAGATTTGACGAGGGATAAGAAACGAGGCTAGTGCTCTAGAGATTCGCGACCAGCCGTCATTCGGGCCTGGCAAATCTTCGGCGATGCTGCTACTGTTGGGACTGGGTGCATGCAAATACATTGGCAAACCCGACATGTAAATGGGACGGTCGCGGCAGGGGACGTGCGCTGGGATCGGGGGACCTTGGCGTCTGGCGTCTGGCGTCCGGAGATGCGTTAGTCTGTTACAGGCTTAGCTTGTGACTGAGAGATCTGGACAGCCATGCCATTCCGGGTCTTGAACCAACCGGTTTTTCCATGGATTGCCATGTTCTGGTGGAGTAACTACGGTCATGTCTTTTGGATTTGGCGGCTTGTTGCGTATCAGCTACATTTATAGCTGCTGTATCCGTATTGTCTTTTTTTATTCCTTTCCTTTATGCTTGGCGTTTGCATCTGCATCTGCATTTGGAGCAGCCACGGCGGTCACCAGCCCCAGGGTATGCTCCCAACGGATAACCACATATGGTAAACATACCTTTCTGGAAAGCATGTCAGAACCTCGTAACAGGGTAGCGTCGTCGGCCCGGTTGTGACTGACAGCATAGTATCCGTACTCTAATGGCCATGTGGGAAGGGTAAAACAGGTCTATGACCCCCTCCCCCCCTCTCTCTCTTTCACCCACACTCTCTCTCTCTCTCTTTTGGGAAGAAACAGATACAGCTTGAACCTAATCGCCCCCCCCCCCCCCCCCCAACAGCCGCAAAACTCATCAGTCAACGTATTAGAGTTCACAAGACGTGTTGGCCACTCCGCTACTTCTCTATTCTCCATCCGGTCTCGTTTTTGACTTCTCGGCCGTGGCTTTCTATCTGGCTATCCGAGTCATTCTGACATGATTGTGGCTTGTCCAATAGCTATCCAAGACTCATCCAAGACTCATCCTGTCGGATGCTTTGCCAGTCTGTCACCTTGGCTTGCAGGTGCACGTCAACCGACATTACACAGCATCCAGCGAGGTTCCTAGACAATTCGTCCGGTTGCAGTTTGTTTTCTCGTTTCCGCGTCATCACTTATTCACAGCATACTTTGTAGACATGGCCGTGCTACTCCCCTGTCGTCGACTGACCGGACCCGCTTGCTCCTCTATACATAAACTAGTATGTACGGTGTATAGAGTGGAGAGATTTTGGCCTACCTCTGGTTCCAATGTCTGCTTTGTCACATGCCCGAAATGTCTTCCGTGGTGTTTCTTAGTGATTTGTTGTTTTATCCGCGGTCGACTCTCTTCGTACCGTTGTAAAGCATTGTACATGTAGACTGCCTGACTAGAGCACCCCTTTGCCAAAGTCCCGGGTTAAGGGCTTTGAGTAACGGCGGCATTTGCACCATAAGCTGTGGGAGGTGGACTCGTTTTGGAAATGGCTTAAGTCTCCGCATAGGTACCATCCGGCCATTTTGATAACGGCTGTGGGAACATTGGTCTTCGACTATCGAATTGAGCATTCTAGTGTAGGCACCTACCTACCCACAGTCGGTGGTCGCGGGTGATTTGGGTGGTCTACCCAGCCATTGTGCCAATTACCTGCCCGCCTACGCGATATGGAATAAGCAAGCTGCAACCAGGGAGATGTGGCCAGCACGTGAGTTTGGATGGATCCCGGCCAGTCCTGGCTTGTCAATTTCGCCAGTTGGCCGTGATTCGATCAGCACGCGCCCACCAGCAAGGGAGGGGGGGAGGAACGCAAAACGGATGAGGCGAGACTAGCATCAACCCTGCCCATACATGGGCTGAAATTAATCGGGTGAGTTTGCTGGGGGCAGAACAGTGTACAGGTACAGTACGATATTTATTGCCTACGCACTTACTCAGCAGTAATCGTTAGTCCTAGGTAGTGTACGCAGTATCCGTGATCTCGCAGCGTAGTTTAGATGCGCAACACTCATCCGCCCCCTCCCAGACCGTTGCTGCTGCCCACGAGGCAAGCAAGCGAAAGAGGGCCCTTGTCGCTCCGGGTCCGACGATGGGTGTGTCTGAGTCTTGGGGGGGGTCTGCCAATGGTAACGGCACGGCACAGGAAGAGCCGGTGAGTTGTCCTTCAGGGGTGTTTACTATAGCTATAACTGCGTTTGTATACCTATCGGCATATTCGTAATTGAGGGAGAGAGATGCGTGATCACGGGCGTGGGTGTGCGGCGTCCGTTCGGTTGTCTACGCGATGGAAGGGCCTGGAGACAAGCATGTCTTAGCAACGGGGGGAAACGGGTAGTGTTCGCCCACGGGCGTGGTGCGGTGGTTGAAGGTCGTCAGCCCAGTCGAACTGGCTTTGCGTACCTATTCTGGATCATTGTCCAAGACCGAAGGAGGCGGTGATACAGAGGAGGAGGAGGGGGAGGGCTGACTGGAAGCCGAATGGAAGGAGGTGGGGCGACGAAACAGAAACTAATAGGCTGAAGCCGGACTGGTCCCTCTCTCTCTCTCTCTCTCTCTCTCTCTCTCTCTCTCTCTCGCTCTCTCTCTCTCGCTCGCTCTTTCCCTCTCTTTCTTTGCCATCACCAACAACGCATCTACGTGTCGAGCCGTCAGGCCCAACATGTACCCCACTACCTACCTTTCCTACCTGCCTCCTCCTCCTCCTCCTCCTTCTCCTGCCTTTCCTAGATGGTACATGGTATACATCTTACGTTTCGTCGGGGAGAGAGGGTGGCATCTAGACTACTATCCAAACTAGGACATGTTCCGGCCCAGTTGGATCGGACCGGACACTTCCCACCCACGTCGTCCAGCCTCTTGTTTCTTTGCCTCGCTCTACTCTCCTGCCCGCGGTTTTTGCCTTCCGGTAAAACCGGTCTACTTTAGCTTGCCGCTCTCAACGGTACCTGCCTTAGTGATCGATCCAAACTGTGGTTCCTTCCGCGCCTCTTCCCGTCGTCGCCTTTGTGTGGGGTTTGTCGGAAAGCTAGACAACCTCTTTATTCTCATAGCTCTATCTCTTTTCTCCCGCTTACTTCATCCTGCGCCTCAGAAACTACCTAGGTACTTACTCGACTACCTCCCTACCTACCTACCTAAGACTTATATCCGTACAAGCATGCCTGTTATATACCTGTACACACATACACACTCTCTTCCATACCTGCTCCCGCGCAAATAGATAAAGAAACAAAAACACCCTCCCCCACAGAGAGGACGATATTGTCGAGGTACCATCCTTACTTTGCACAGACAAGAGTCCCGTCCCGCCCCCACGGCACCAACATCCTTCGAGTGCACCCCGGGCCTTGGTCCGATCACTATACTCTACTCTCCATACGTAGCTAGTAGAGACCCCAAAATAAACAGGAACGGACGGAGTCACGGACGCTGCCGTCCCTTTGCGTTGGACATCACGGTCCTTGCCATCGTTACAAGGCCCTTCTCCATCCGTAGCCCCCTTCCTTCTTTCGGCCCTCTTCCATTCCATACCTAGGTAGAGAGGTAGGTACTTACTGCAGGCTCGAGTGTATGTATTCTTCGTCTTGGGGTCCCCCGAGAGAAACAAACAAACACACACACACGCTTACACACATCCGTCGGCATACCGACGCAGACTTGTTTCGGTCGTGGCTCCCTCGAGTCAGCGGGTGGGTTTGATCATCGACCGTCGTTTGCTCCTTCCTCCGTCCGTTCCGACGACCTAGCGAAACCAAACGAAACCGCCATCTATCAAATCATCCCCCGGACTCTTTTGCATGCACCCAAATCATCCGCCGCCGACCCCTGCGTTACCCGAGTAAGAGGGAAGAAACAAACGCTCGCTCGCACTGCATTGTCGTATTGTAAACTCACAACACTCATTCTCTCTCTCTCTCTCTCTCTCTTTCACACTCTCGGCCACCGGTTAGGAAGCCAATTGATTGCGTTGGGAAATATTCTCCGGTACGGGCACCCGCGTATTTCCTCTGCACTACCACATCAAACATACACGCGCGCACACACACACAGACAGACAGACAGACAGACAGACAGACAGACGTACACGCCGGCGACTTGGGCCGACGACTAGTGTAGCTGCATCGCATCCATTGACCGGCACCATCTGAGGCTTGCAGCACCTTTGCAGAGCGGTGCTGCACATGTGTGTGTGTGTGTACGGCGTCCGTCCCTTGCCTTACCTTGTCTTACCTGGTGCAGCGACTGAGCGAGAACAGGCCGTTCAACCTCCTGGACAACCACCTTTCTCTCTATCGACGTGGACATCGTCCCTTCCTCCACTGCCATTGCGTCGTCTATGCGCCTCACATCATCTTTGCAATGAACCAATAGACGCCCTCCACGCCAAATCCATCATCCTCCAATCACACTTCACGACACGGCCCTGAGCAACTCCAGCCTCCCAGACAGGCGCTGAAGTATACCACCCACCCGCCTATCTACCTACCTATCTAGGTACTTGTACAACCGTACCTTCCTAACCTACCAACCGTACGGTTACACTACCTACCTACCTACCCTACCTCTAAGACCAGCAACGACGACCCTTATCCAACTACTCGCCACATTTATTACTTGGCAGCGAGCTGGATAGTCCAACAACACACCCACCATTGGCAGGGAGCAGAGACAATAGAAGAGAAATACGATAGAAAGCAACACCGACCGACAACCAACTTTATCATCCGTCCTCGACACATCGGAAAGAATCGAAGGGAAAACGGGGGAGAAGGGGAAAAAAAATACCAAGACACCGAAAGAGAAAGGAGAGAAAATATTTGGGGGCGGCCCATCGTCGAAGAGCCTTGCTCCTTCATTCCCTCCACCCCGGTCGTTATTCATCTCCCATTCACATCCACCTCCACTCCACCACCCTCGTCTCTCTCTCTCGCCCTGCTGCCCCCTCCTACCGCGGCACTCCCTCGTCCGTCCTTCACCAGTCATCACCACCTTAGGTATTCGTATCCGCTCACCACGCATTACCTACCTAGCCCCAACTGCCGTACGGTACACCTGTTCCATCCCTGGCGGCCACTTCTCTGCAATTTTCACTTCGACAGCACTTCTTCGCCCACCCCCCTGCGAGTCACACCCCAACTCAAAGTCGAGCCGCCCAGGCCAGGCTGCCCAGCCAGCGAACTCGTCTCCTATGTATTGATCCCGTCACAACTCTCCCTCTCTAGCAAACGCCACCCGCATCTCTCGCGGCGCCTGGCATCGTCGGCAACATGGCTTCTCCCAAGCCAGAAGTTGGTGATATCCTCCTGGTCATCCGTAAGTACAATCCCTCGCTCCCTGACCTAGCCCAATAAGCCTACCTGCCGCCGACCTTGTCCCGCTCGTCGTTTTCGCATCATGCAACCGCGGCTTCTCCCCGCCCGCCCTCGACACGCACCACCTGTCCTCCTCTCCGCGGGCTTTGAGCTAACTTACCCTTGTTGCAGACGACTTTATCGCTCGCAGCTCGGACGAATTGAGCCTGACCAAAGGCGACCGAGTTGAACTGATCGAGCGAGACGATGAGTTTGGCGATGGCTGGTTTTTGGGCAAGCACTTGGTGAACGGGAACAGCGGCCTGTTTCCCGAAGGTACTTCTCCCCGCTACGCGACTTCTACAGATGGCAAGACGCTCACCACCCGTCCTTCAGTCTATACTAGGCCGACCCCCAAGACCGCTCCGACAAACAACTTTTCCAAACCACTGGCGACACTGCCCGAGGTGGCCAATGAATTTAAACAAACAAGCACGGCCGATGCCGCAGTCCCCGACGACAAGACTACTGCTCCCGCCCCTCCACCCGCTTCTACGCCGCCTCCCGAGTCGCCCGCTCCCGTCACCCTGCCGCTGAGCAACATCAAGCAGGAGACAGCCCCCGCGATCGAGAATGCGCCGTCGACATCGAATCCCCCGCCTTCGGCCGCCCTGGGGCGTCTTAACACGAACCAGGACTACGTACTGAGCGAGACGCTCAACGTAATTGATGAGCACATCACCGATCTGCGCTCTACGCCTAGCAACAGTGCACTGCGGCCCCCTACAGATTCCGGGAGCGAGTACAGCGCCCAGCTCGATCATCGCATGTCCTACATCCATGGCGAAGAGACGGACGAAGAGGAGGAGAATATGCACACCCGGTCCGAGGTAGAGGCCTGGTCGTCGGATCAGGTTGCCGAATACCTCTTCACCGTTGGTGTGGAGAAATCACACTGCGAGGTCTTCCGAGACCAAGAGATTACTGGCGAGGTTCTCTTGGGCATGGACCAGAGCTCCCTCTTCATCAAGGCCTTCGAGCTTGGCTCTGTCGGCAGGCGACTCAAGACATGGCAGAAGATTAAGTCCCTTCAGGACGAATGCAACCACCCGGGCATCGCGACCCGAAGGACGACACAGACGTACGGCAGCGACGCTGGCTCTGAAGATGCGAGGCGGTCACGCAGCCGGGCCGGCACCCTGACCAGCCCCATGCCCAGGATGACGCCCTCGGACGACAAGGCCATGTCGTTCTCGAGCAAGCGCCTTTCCTTCTCGCAAACGGCCAGGCTGGACACATCTGTCGTCTCCCCGGTTTCTTCGATCGCTGACAGCCCGACCCGGCCATCTCATGTGAAACGGCCCTCGGCTGCGTCTATTAGGGATCTGCACCACTCGCGCAGGCATTCGTCCTCCACCGACTTCCGTTTGACAGGAGGCCAATTGAACGGCACAGCGACACCAAAACTGGCCACGAGTGGAACGTTTCCTCAGGCAGATGGCGTCCATAAAAAGCAGCCTTCTTTCGACAGGAACTGGACCCTTGGCAGCGCCTCAACGAGGCCCCTTTCCTCTACCGGGCTCCAAGACATCATGCAGCAGTCCGGCTTACATGCTCCGGAGTCTGCCCTTGACAACGATCGAGGATACTTCAGTGGCACCGAGGTTGACGGCCGGCGCCGTAACGTGCTTAGAAAGCGCGACAGCACCGCCAGTCACACCAGGAAGAATAGCTACGCCGAGGAGCAAAGAGTACGCAGCGCCACTGCTATCTCAAGACACTCAAGGTTTGGAAGCGTCGATTCAACCCGCGACAGTATTGCCTCGCCGGCGGCGCAAAAGTACTACAACATACAACCTAGCCCCCACAGAAGAACCGCGTCGACAAGCACTACTCAGTCTACGCGACCAGTGCCACCCGTCAAGGACGTCGGAGCCCCCAGCGTCACAAAGCTGGAAGCCAAGGCTCGAGCCTCGCCAGGGCCGGAATCGGCGGCATCGCGACAAGGTATTCATGCCGATTGGCTTTCCGCCGTCGTGAAGCCCTCTGTCAAGGTCGCCGGACTACGGGCGATTTCGGATTCGGTATCGGGAGACCGCAACAAGATGATGGCCTCGCCGGTCGATCTGTCCGGCAAGGACTCGCCTCTCCCCTCGCCTGCTAGGACCGGTTCGAGTACGCCTTCAGCTGGTCCGAGCTTCGAGCTTGACTCGCCTGACACAGCAAAGAGCCCCAGCACCGCAACGACTGTGGCGAGCAGGGGCAGCAGGAAGAAGGGCAAGAAAGAGACGAGTGCCTACCAGCGCGGCCTGCTCAAGATCAGCCCGGCAGAAGCCGTCAAAGATGCCGACTACAGCGGATGGATGCGAAAGAAGAGTTCTAACCTGATGACGACCTGGAAACCCCGACTGTTCGTACTCAAGGGCCGCCGACTATCTTACTACTACTCTGAGAACGACCAGGAGGAGAAGGGTCTCATCGACATCTCTTTCCACCGCGTTCTCCCTGCAGACAACGAACAGCTGACTGGTCTCCACGCCAAGCTCACCGGCGCCGGAACGGCCACGGCACGCGACGCAGACCCCTCGGCGGAGAAGGGAGATGATAGCATGTTCATCTTCAAGCTTGTTCCGCCGCGCGCAGGTCTGTCCCGTGCCGTCAACTTTACGAAGCCGACGGTTCACTACTTTGCAGTTCCCAACCTCAAGTCAGGAAGACTGTGGATGGCAGCCCTCATGAAGGCCACCATCGACCGAGATGATACCCAGGCGATAACAACGACGTATCAGCAAAAGACCATTTCCCTTGCCAAGGCCAGGCAGATGCGACACCGCCCTCCGGCGCTGATGAACCTAGAAGAGGCTCAGGAGGATCAGAGGAGGAGGGCGGAGGAGGCGAAGAAGAACGCAGACTCCCTCGGCATCACATTTGGCGAGACCGACAGCGGAGTTTCCGGCATGGAGAAGCCCAACTTCCCCAAGCTTGAAAGCGCAAACTCTCGGAAGTTGGCTTTTGAATCGGAGACCGATGGTGCGGCCGGGGCACCACAGAGTGCTTAGGGGAGCAAGGCCCTTGCAAGTGTGCTTGGGGTACCCCAATTCAGCTCCCCTTTCCTTGCTTCCTTTCTTGTACCATGGGACTTTCTATATATATACCTTTGTCATGTATGAGGAACACGACTTCCGCATAGGGGCGGCGTATTTGGGATTGCTTGAGGAGAGGCAGACACTCCAGTGAAGAAGGGCAATGGGCTGGACATACGAGCGAATAATTTCACAAGAGTGATTCCCTTTGTTTTTGCTTTTCTTTCTTTTCTTCTCGTCATCTTTTATTTTTCTTTCTTTCCCTACAGCTGCGGAGTGGCCTTGTAGAGAACCAGACACTCAGCTAGCAACATGGCGGTGGCAGCATGACATGTGACTGTCTGCACACGGGTGAAGGAGGGATGGGAAGAGGTTGGGAATCATGGAAGGGTTCTTTACGTGCATTAGAGGCTACGTTGATGATGAATGGAGTCGGCACAAGGGCCTCTGTTATCCACGGAGGGGACTGTGTCGTCGAGGATAAGGAGGTGAAAATTAAAAACACTTTTCCCCAAAGATTGAAATGATGCCCTCATGATACGGTTTGAAATGTGCACAGCGCCCTTCATGACTCGCTGGGTTTGACCAGCGGCACTGACTGTATGATTGTTTGCCTAGATGCTTGCCCATCCCAAGGCCCTTCCATGTTGAGCGGCCTCGACCTCGGTCAGTGTCGATATCCCAAAGGCCACGTCGGATGAAGCAGGGTGTTTGTTTCCTGACAACTCAGCACTCAAAACGTCTTTAGGGGGGTAACCCCGGCTGCAAGGGGCTCTTGTCGGGTGCATGCATGGTAGCTCTCGATGCAGGCCGGCGATGCCTCTTGACCCGCGGTTAGTCAAGGTTGGATATTGAGAAAGCCGTTGGTTCCGTCTCTGCGTAAAAAGAGAAAATTCCCTCGAGATTATACTTATTAAACAAGCTTTTTATTTTATTTTATGTTAACTCGTCATTCCTTTTGGCTCGAGGTTTTTCCTCCATATGCAATAATGTTGCCCACCTAATTCCTCGTCTTTCCCTTTTGTTTCCCTATGGTCATGAAATATATATATACACTCTTGCCAGCTGTAGCAGACGCCCCCCCCCCCCCCCCCCTTCCCTTTTTTAAGCAGACGTGATGCGATGGTGTGCCGATTCGGGCCTTTCCGCGCCCGCACCACCTCTGGTTTGGCCTCGTAGCCGCCGAGGGCAGGATAGAGCAGAATGGGATGCGTGGGCGCAGTCGCCGACGCTGACTGTATGATCCAAGAAGCAGTCGCATCCTGCCAATGTCGATCAGCCGTGTGCCAAAGGCACATTGAGAGTTGGATCGCCTCTCGGCCTCTTTCTGGCCATGCCCTGCGCCATCCTTCGAATACCGGGGAGAAGGGGGGGGGGGGGGGGGGCGGCCCCGAAGGTGTTTCGGCATCGGGGCACAATGCTTCTTTGGGTGGCTGCGCCTGCCAACGACCGTAGGCAGACTCGGCTGTGTGCGGGTTGCAACCGGTTCCTCTCCTTCAATAGCCTGCATTTGGGGGGGCTTGTTGGATGAGGAGTTGTTGGTGCCATCCCTCCAGAAAAGACCAGACATCGTACCGCAGACACCTTTCGGCAGCGGCGGCGGGCTAGAGGTGGATTATAGACACGCCGTGAAAAGCGAAGAAGCTTGTACCATGTATCTTAAAGGATAGGCTTTTGAAGAGGGTTCTACAGAACTAGTTGGAGCAGACGCAATCATAGTATGCGTGCGGTGTGATGCGGTTAGTTGGTTGGTTCAGTTGGCCCAGATTCGGACCAGCACCAACTTTGGCCGTGTCTGTGAAGCGTGCCCCCCCGGTCTCCTCTGCAGCTGGCCCTGTGGCTGTATGAATGCCACAGCCTTCTTCGTGATGGAGGGTGGTCTGGTATCCAGTCCAAAACTGTATGCCTCGTCGAGGCCTCCGTGATGCCTCGCTCTGCGGTATATGTAGGGAATGCGCGGACGGCGGTGCGAGGGTCCTGCTGTACATCATTCTCACCCACACCAGAATAATCACCAGATCCGTTTCTCAATGTCCAACATGGCTGTCTTGATCCAGCCCAAGTGGCCCCAAACCCTCGCCGACCTTCAGGCCTGCCTCTCGGCCCCCCTCGGCTCCTGCACGAGCTGCCAGGGCCGTTCGAAGACGAAGCCCACCTGCAGGAACCGCATCAGCAAGGACTCGCGCGAGAGAATCTCGTCGGGGGTCCTCGACGTCCTCGCCAGCGGGAGCCTGTCCTCTGCCGCGCAGCACCTCGAGCGCCTCGCCTCGCTGGTGCTGTGCAAGAGATGGCACCAAAAGCAGGCCGCGGACAAGACCGCCGAGTGGGAGCGGCGGATAAGAGAGTTCCTTGGGCTGAGCGGGGCCGGGGAGCAAGACGACGGGAAGCGGGAAGCGGAAGCGGAGTCCGAGGCACGGGGATCGAGGACGGCCGCAGTCTTGGTGAAGACAACAGGGAGCTGTGTTGCCAAGTCGTCGAATGCCAGACGACTGTCCGTTGCTAATGGTGTCGAGTCGAAGCAGGTAATGGAAAAGCAGCTTGTCAGTTTGGTGATAAAGCAGGAGACCGTCAAGGAAGAAGACGATAAGTGCAACTCCGGGCTTGACAGCATCCCATTCAATCCCCCGCCCAGCAAGCCAGCCGTCTGCCCAGACCCTCTCAAAAAGCCGACCGTCCATACCTTCGAACCTTTCCAACCGCCCGCATCCATCAGAAAAACCAACACAGCCATCGTCAAGAAGCTCCTCGCCCCCTTTACAAAGAAAGAGAGGGAGGCGATCGGGATGGGCTACATCTACGGTTATAAGCTCCCCAAAGGCCATATAACAGCTTCGGGGACCGACACCGACGGAATGATCAAGATTGGATACACGGGAAACCTGAGCCGGCGCATGGGGGACTGGCAGTCGAAGTGCCACTACACCCCCAAACTCGTCATCGACCGCCTGACCCCGCACTACATCATGATGGAGAAGGTCGTCCACCTGCACCTCGCCAACGAGCGGCGGTGGGACCGGGCGTGCGCCGGCTGCCGCCAGGCAAACGGGAAGACCACGGACCACAGAGAGTTCTTCGAGGTCGACGTCGAGAAGGCGCGGGCCGTGGTGGAGATGTGGGCGGCGTGGGCGGGCCTCGAGCCGTTCGACGAGGAAGGGCGGCTCACGGTGTACTGGACGGCGAGGCTGGACGCGCTGAACCTCGACGATGACGAGTGTTGGGATAAGTTCGTCTCGGGCAAGGGCAAGATGAAGAAGGCCGGGTCGAGGCTGGTGAACGATGTCGGGTTCGTTTAAGATGGCGCCGGCCAAGATGGATCGGTTTCGGGAGGATGATTGTGGAGTTGGGGGAGTACTGGATTTTACGATACCATACTGCTTTGCTGCTTTATTTTCGGTAACATAATACGCGATAGATACTGTACATGCGATCGCGATGATGATTTAAATAAGTTACCCCAACCTATCATCGTGGGCCAGGAGGTATCAAATGAACGGAACAGTCGGCAGTCGTTCATCGAATGAAATTGAAGGTGCATGTGTCAGCGGGAGATCGTCGGATTGCGTGCTTCTGGGTGAGTCAGAGTGAAATCGGACTGTCGTTGGATATATGATCCGATGTTTGGCTTATCGAAGTTTTGACGACCTCACAAGC
This sequence comes from Colletotrichum caudatum, assembly GCA_030867225.1. Taxonomy (NCBI): domain Eukaryota; kingdom Fungi; phylum Ascomycota; class Sordariomycetes; order Glomerellales; family Glomerellaceae; genus Colletotrichum; species Colletotrichum caudatum. The sequence continues at coordinate 21,997 of MU846412.1, forward strand.
ATGTAAGACGAGTTGCACCCAGCGCAAAAAAAAAAAAAAAAAAGTATATCGTGTTGTTGCGCGTCACCACCAAACAGCCAAACACAGCATGGACTTCGACCACGAGACGCAAGCCGCGTCCTCCCAGCGCATGTACACCGCGCGAGCCGACCGCTACGAGGACTCGTTCCACCCGGGCTACTCCGAGCGCTTCATGGCCGTCGCTGACATCCGGCCCGGCGAGCGCGTCCTCGTCCTGGCCTGCGGCACCGGGCTGGAGGTCTTCATCGCCGCCGAGCGGGCGGGCGACGGTGGCGAGGTCGTCGGCGTCGACGTCACCGAGGCGATGCTCGCCAAGGCGAGGGAGAAGCAGGAGCGCCGCCGCGGGTCCGGCGCGGGCGTGCGCCTGCTAAAGCACGACGTGACGAAGCTGGAGACGCTGCGGGAGCTGGGCGGGCAGAGCTTTGACGCCATCCTCTGCTGCAGCGCGTTCGTCCTCTTTGACGACCCGGAGGCGGTCGTCGCGTCGTGGCGCGGGTACCTCAAGCCGGGGGCCAGGCTGGTCGTCGACGTCACCCACGAGGATAACCTCAAGATTGGGCTTCTGCTGGAGCGCGCGGTGAGACGGCTCGGCACCCGGTTCCCGAGCAACCGGCACTGGATCGTGGACAAGACCTCGTTCGCGAGGATCCTGGAGGGAGCGGGCTGCGCCGTGGAGAGGATCGAGCTGATGGACAAGCTGTCCGGCCAAGGCGACACGACGTACGGCATGGACCAGATCGACGAGCAGTTTGACTGGATCACCGGGACCTCGCTGACCGTTAAGCTCGCGACGGACGAGCTGAAGCAGAAGACGAGGGCACTGTTCCGCGAGGAGTGGGAGAAGGACGCGGTCGACGGCAAGATTGTGAATGTGGACGCCGTGTATGTCTATGTAGCTCGAAAGTTGTAGGTAGTCCCCGCCGGGCGGAAAAACACCGTCCGCATGATTGTCTAAAGCTTCGCCTTGCCGCTGCCCTTCAAGTTGGGCTTCGCCGGGATCTTGGGATGGTCGCCCTCCAACTGCAGCCCTGTGATCTTCTCCAGCTCCTCGACGGCCTCGTACGCCCTCCCCAGGTGGACCTTGATCGTCCCGAAGCCCTGCCTCCTCGCCTCCTTGAGGTTCTCGCCAATGTCGTCGAGGAAGACGACGTCGCTCGCCTCGATCCCGTCGGCCCACCCCAGCGCCTTGCCCCTTTCGGAGCTTGCTTGCTTGGCGGCGTACTCGTTGAGCATCCGCAGGGCGAGCTCGTACATCCTCGGGTCCGGTTTCCGCAGCCCGACGTGCGCCGACGAGATGAATACGTCGAACAGGCTGCGCACGGGGTCGTCCATGAAATCCTTCTTCCACAGCCTGTGGCCCTCGGGGAAGATGACGGTGTTGCTCAGCGCCGCGAGGATGTATCGGCCGCTCTCCTTGAGCTTCTTGAGCGCGGGGAACATCCAGGGATCCGGGGGGATCGAGTTGGTCATCATGGTGTCGAAGAGGTACTCCCCGTCGATGGCGGGGAGGGGCGGGACCTGCTCGGGAAGGGAAGGGTTCTTGGCCCGCTGGGCGGCGTAGAAGGCCTCCCACCGGCCCTGGTCGTGGAGGTCCGCGTTGAAGCCCGCGAAGAAGGCCTTGTCCATGGGGATCGAGCCCGTCTCAAGGCGGTGCCAGAACCCCGTGGGGCTGGTCTTGGAGAGGGAGTAGTTGACCCATCCTGGCGGGATGCCGAGGCTGAGCTCGTAGTCTAGGATGGATTGGAAGGGCGAGACGACCTTGAGAAAGTCAGATCAGGGCGGATGTCCCGTCAGGGTATAGGGTTTACTGCCAGTGAACTGGGATCAATGAAGTAGACATGAAATAGAGATGAGAAGGGCAGAAGAAACAAGGTCGAGAGAGGAACCACTTACACACACTCCGCCAATGTCGAACAAAATCACCTTGGGCTGCTTGGAGTCGGTCATGTCGTCTATAGCCTCTAGGACGTGACCAACCAAGAAATTATCGGGTTCTTCCAATGACTGCATCTGGTTTGAGAGATCTACATCGTATACCTACTTGTAGAAAACCGCACGAATCAAGCGCGTTACCGTCGCGGGCGGAGAAGCTGCGGTGGTCGGGAAGCCGAAACCTGGGGAAGGCACGGCGCCCCTCTCCCCCCACCACTGCGAATCTGACCGTGGACCTCGGCCCAAACCCGGTGGAACCGGGCTCAACTTGACACCTTTGATGAGTCAGCGGCCTGTTTATCCCTCGAGAAGTTGAACTCGTCCCCAGCCGAACTACAGGGACCCACGTGACTCGTCACCGACCTGCTTGGAGTGACAGTTCCCGCAGGGGGAACAGGCTGGGTCCCCACTTTCTAGGGCTCTGCGTTAACCCACAGGAATATTATCGCGAGGCTCGTGGAGTTGACATCTCAGATTTTCTTCCTCGACAACCCCTTCGACAACCACCAACAAATTTGCTGAGCCAACCGCCCGCCAGCCAATACCATCAAGATGGTAAGTTGAATGATCACCGTCAACTGTCCCATCAGCCTCAATGGCCGAACGCGACAATTGCGGATTTCCCCCGGACAAAAAAAAAAAGAAAACCCACACCTCCACTGCCAGCAATGGCAATTGGCCCCCAGTAGCAGGCAGAAATGTCTCTTGGGCGTAGGAGTCAATGCAAGATGCTTCGGACCTATGGGCCAAATCTGAAGCGCAAATTGCTGACTCGGGATTTCCATTCGTGACAGGCGTTCCACAAGTTGGTGAAGAACAGCGCGTACTACAGGTTAGTCTCTCCCACGCACTCTGTCCCGACGGCCTCAAGCTACTCGAGGGAACGGTCTTTGCTAACTGCATTGCAGCCGCTTCCAGACCAAGTACAAGCGCAGACGTCAGGGCAAGACCGACTACTATGCCCGCAAGCGCCTGATCACCCAGGCCAAGAACAAGTACGGTGCCCCCAAGTACCGTCTTGTGGTCCGCTTCACCAACCGGGACATCATTATGCAAATCGTCACCTCCGAGATCACCGGTGACAAGGTCTTCTCCGCTGCCTACTCCCACGAGCTGCCCGCCTACGGCATCACCCACGGCCTGACCAACTGGGCTGCCGCCTACGCCACCGGTCTCCTGATCGCCCGCCGCACCCTCTCCAAGCTCGGCCTCGACAAGACCTTCACTGGTGTCGAGGAGGCCAACGGTGAGTACACCCTCACCGAGGCCGCCGAGACGGACGATGGCGAGCGCCGCCCCTTCAAGGCCAACCTCGATGTCGGTCTGCACCGCACCTCCACCGGTGCCCGTGTCTTTGGTGCCATGAAGGGTGCCTCTGACGGTGGCATCCTCGTCCCCCACTCCGAGAAGCGTTTCCCCGGTTACGACATGGAGAGCAAGGAGCTCGACGCCGACACTCTCAAGAACTACATCTTCGGCCAGCACGTCGCCGAGTACATGGAGACCCTCGCCGACGACGACGAGGAGCGCTACAAGTCCCAGTTCCAGCAGTACATCGACGACGACGTCGAGGCCGACGGCCTCGAGGAGCTCTACTCCGAGGCCCACGCCGCCATCCGCGAGGACCCCTGGAAGAAGCTCGAGCGCTCCAACACCAAGACCAAGGAGGAGTGGAAGGCCGAGTCCAAGAAGTACAAGACCCAGCGCCTCACCAAGGAGCAGAAGGAGCAGCGCGTCAAGGAGCGCATTGCCGAGCTCCGCGCCGAGTAAACTTTGTTTCCTGTATGTAGAGAAGCGGGTTTATAATGCGTGAAGCGGGTGAGGGAAGGCATGGCGGTTTCTGGCACAGCACGACTTGGGAACAGGCATTTGACGTTTCGGCACCGACTTTTTCGCAGTCGGGGGAGTTTATCAGGCAAAAAGCAAAAAAATCCGGCAAATGGGATTTTATGATGGTCACGGGAAAGGAACCTCTTTTAAGCAATTCAATGAGATATCCCAAAAATGCCAGACGTCAAAGGTTGTTGAACACACAAGAAATATTCACATGAAATATGATGGTCATATTTTGTCTCAGCTGCTGGACAAGAAGCAAAGCCACAGACAGCGGCGAGCTTTGGGTTTGGTTTGGTGGGTGGTTGGGCGCCCTCCATCGTGACTTTGCCACCATCGAAAGGTAGCGAAAGAAACCAGGTCGGCAAGAAAGTGCCGGATTGCGTGCTCGTCGCGATTACATTCGGCGGCGAGCCAACACAAGGGAATCTTGTGGTGGTTGAGAGTAAAAAAATAAAAAATAAAAAGGAACCGCCCCCCCCCCCCCCCGGGGCGAGGGCAGGAGACCCACGGCACGGGTGAGGAGCACAGCACAGCACAGCACGCCATGCGATGAGACCATACTATGTAGGGGATGGATGGGCCCAGGTCTGGGTCGCGGAGGGGGCCCAGATGCAACAAAGCAGCCCAACGCATCTGACGATAATGTCGAAATGGGCAGTTCCGAGCGGGGGAGGCTTTTTTCTCTCTCTTTCTTTCCGGGGGTTTTTTGTTTAGTTTTTTTTGTTACTACTCTTGCGGAAAAGCGCGCTAGCCCTGTCCTGTACCATTTCATCTCCCCTGGCCGCTACAGCTGCTACTGCACGTCAGAGGGACGCTGGCTCCCTGCCTCGATTCGGTCCGGAGGATAAGCCTACTACACACCAAGGGGAGGGCGGTCTCGGACATTTGCACCAGGTCGCACGCGCGCGGGAGTTACGGGATGGGCGGAGGGCATCGCGGCGGGGAAAGAGGGTCCCCCGATGGCCGCCTCGCGTTGAGAGAGAGAGTACACCCACCATCTCGCTCAGCAGGATAAGAGATGACGCGCTGGGGTACTGCTGCAAGGCAAGGCAGGCAGACAGGCAGGCGAGCACAGGAGGGTGGTGGGACATCCCCAGGAGGAAAAAAAGAGTTCCACACCCCCGTTCTCTTCGGACTGGCTTCTCAGTGATGGATGGGTCTGTCACCGCTGATATACCGAGCAGGGGAGACCCCCAAGGGCAGCTCCGCCTGTATGGAATGAGGACCTCGTGATTTCACGACGCCCAAGGGGGGACCCCCCCATCAATGCTATGCCGGGCGTTGTGTATCAGTATGGCTTTTTATGTCCCTGGGACCATTTCTCTAGGTAGCTATAGTTAATGCAATCGTCGAGAGCATCTGGACCCTGAATCGGACATTGGGCAGTTCCCCAACAACGGCGGCTGCAATGGGTAAGCGTGAACTCTGTGTTCTCACCTGTCCTCGCGTAGCGGACGCGCCTGTCACAGGTTACCCACCTACCTACCTATTGCTACATACAGTACGGAGGTGGGTGTCAAAAGTCCTTGCGGAGAATGCCAAGACCAGATGGCCCACTTTAACTACTTTCTAACTAATCAGAGTAATTAGATTTATCCCCTTCCTTTTTCTTAACCAGGGCCCTAGTAATAGTAATTTTACTACCATAATAATAACAATAATAATAACAACCAAACACCACTTTTTTTATATTATAACTATCA
>MU846413.1:0-27174 GCA_030867225.1 Colletotrichum caudatum
GGTTTTAAGTCTGCAAGTCTTGTGGGAATATCCGTAAATGTTGGCTACACACAACTCACTATCAGACACGACAGAAATCTTGAGTTCTATCTAGTAACATCTCTACCCTCCTACCACAAAGTGAGAATAGGGAAGCCACGATGCCTATTTGTGACTAGCGTTCTTTTCAGCCTCTCTATACCTTTGGTCGACCAGAATCCTCTCAGTTGCCTTGGCTCTCAGGTGCCACTCTACTCACTTATCTCAAATCTTCTTGGTAGCTGATGAAGCCCCTTGCTCACAATTAATCGCTCAGTCCCTAGGCACCGAGAAAACCATACACCAACCCAGCCATATCCACACATGATTCAACATCCACTATACTCCCCTTAATAGAGAAGACACTGCATCTCTCTCTCCAAAGGCTCCAGGACTCGCTCTTCAACTGTCTTTGCAAACTCAAAGTTACAGAGTGATGCAGTGGGATCAAGATAACACTGCAAACAGTAGGTGATTGCTTTTGTAAAGGCCAAAGTCAAATTGCCCTGGTTCACCTGTGTTTCAAGCGACCCCTGAGCTGTAAATAGGTCCGCCCCTACCGTAAAAGCTCCCTCGCGTTCCAAGTGCTGCTGCTCGCGAGGGCTCTCCATAGGCTTGCCTAGATTGATTTCCAGAAGCATGACGGCCAAGGATAGCAGATTAAATCTGTCGAACTGATTTTCTAATTCGGGCTTTGCCGGTTTTTCATCTGCTTCAATGCAATATTAGACTGAGTTGAATCAGGGGCTCTACAGAACAATTACTTATAACGTACCTATTGTAGGATACTTCCTAGTCAAATACGGATGCCGAACATCTATCGAGCCGTTCCCTGCACTTCCTGGTCGCAGAAACATAATATCCTCCCGGCTCCACGGTTGACGGAGCCATGGGGTTTCGCTGAGCTGCAGCACGGAACAGACCAAGGTGATAGCCAGGCTGTAAATTTCTAAAAAGGATAGATTCTGCTTGAGTCTCGGCAAATACTCCCCGAGCGATACTCCATCAGTAACCAGATCGCACAGTGGATTTTGAACTTTGCAGAGCCCGCGCAGCTCGTCCGATGAGTCGAGGTTGAAGCCCACGAATGGGTGTGCAGCGGCCTGGATCTTCGAACAAATTTCCGTAACTCTTTGGACTGATTCAAGCTCATGTGCTAGTGTGGCTGGGGAATCAGGAACCGAGATTGTTATCTTTGGCAGGCCGGATCGGATGCTGGTTTCCAATCTTAATCAGTTAGCTTTTTGAGAGTGGAAAGTCAAACCACATACCATGGACCAGAGCCAGTTGTGTCATCCAGTCTAAATTCAGTATTGAGCCAAGTCGTGACTGATTCCCTCCAGATAGATAGACCAAAACAGTTGATTGAGTTGGCCGCGTGGAATGAACCTTTCCTGGTCCGTCCCCTGCGCCGCACCAGCCTCTTCTATAGAAGCAGCCCAGCTTTATGGTCGCCGTGCTTTCGGCACCAGCTGCGCGACAATACTCGGTGAATCCTAGAAGCGTTTTGTTGGATTTTTTGTAGCGGCGGCTCAAAACGGATCCGGATGCGCGACCCTGATGAGTCGCTTTCCACATTGTCCTGCAGTTTCGCAGCCTTCTCAACGAACCCTTATAGTCTGTCGTTACACTCTTCGAGCTGTTCCAACATCTCATTCACGGCTCGTCGCTTCATGGTAAAAGCGACGCGCTTCCGGAAATAGAACCTTTGCCGAAAAATAGGCGTCTCGGAAACCGGGGGATTAGAGAAAACGATCGCTTCCAATCCCTGCTGTGTAACCTGTCAGGACTCAAGACTGTCAGCTCCAGTCCCCCAAAGCAGTGCTACATTAACTCGCCGACCTTGTCAGAACCATTGATGTTAAGGTTTGCGGCGACAATAACCATGATATCGGCAATCTCCTGTACCGTGCTAAAGGCCGGCTGGTACGCGCTGCCTAGTTTCTCACGGAGGTCCCTTACGAGCCGTTCGCTCTTCCAGTCGTCACTCTGCGGATTACCGATCATGTCGACGAGATCTTCGTTGCTTACGACTTGCTTCAGCAACAGGCGCATATTCTGCTCGTATGCTGTGTGTCCCATCAGTAGGCGTCGGGTTACTTTAGACAGCTGACCCTTCCATTTGACGAAGGCCACCATGGGCTCCACCAAGTCCTCATAATGCTCGATTGCCGATATCAGGAGGGGAACGGCACCCAAGACTAGGCCAGCGATTTCCGCCATAGTCTAAAACGGGCGTGCGGTTTTCTCTCGCGGTAAGGGTGATGGTGAGATGTGGGAATATCACGAACCCATCGCTGTCCGCGTGCGGGGTATGTTTCTCCTTCGTCACCTACGGTTAGCGTCCTGCATGTCAGCCTGATGGTGTCCCACGTTTGAAATCCATCCTGTACCTTCAATGCCTCATTCTATTCGTCACAAAGAGCCTGCGGCCCCTTATCGCTGACCCTAAGAACAAACAGGAAAAAAACAATCCCTCGACTTGGCCGAATGGCAACCCAGATTCTTCATATTGACAGCATGGAAACACCCCGTGCCTTCCAACTGGTAGCGTCCAGCAAGTTGTGCCTCAGGGCTTTAAACCAGCTCTCATGGTTACTAGAAGTGGCCGAAAACAAACACAAATCTCACATGCCACCTCAAATACTGAAAAATCAACGAGACCGGTTTAAGATTTGGGCCGGTAATCTCGGCGCGCTCCAGGAAGGGCGAGCTTCGCTAGACTTTCGTCTTCAGGAGTCAACCCTTATGAAATCAGCTGTTCATAAGCTTCTTGAGCAGTTGGAGAAGACGGTGACGAAAAGTATGTCAGACAGCGCTGGCTGCCATGGTGACATGGCCCTGACCGTGTGCATTAGGTATCGAAGTGGTTCGCGGTTCCAGAAAGCCATTCGAAGAGTCTTTGACTTCGGACGACGAACAGGAACACTTGTGGAGAGATTCCGACGCCGACAGCAGCTCAGATGATGAAGACGGCATTAACACACGAACGGAGTTGGGTCAGAATACTGTCGCAATCAGACAGATTGTGTCGGACCTCTTCAAGCTTTCCTTCCAAATCAGAAACCCTGCAACGCGGTCCGTCGGACAATCCGTGACAAAGCCGCTTCTCTTCAAACAAACATATCATACCGACGACACAACAACCGTCGACTTACTATCTTATTTTACAAGTTTCGACCGCAGCCACATCGAAGAGGCGTTCTGTGAGCTGCGGCGCGCTGTTCACGGCAGACCTAGACTGGAAGATACATCTTGTCGTGAAGCTGGAATAGCTTCGTGTGGCTAGTATCAGCAGTATCCACCACAGATGTGGCGTATCACCGCACAGACCACTTGGGATGAGTATTTCTAGCTCATTTTCGGTTCATACGTAGATTCTTAATAGGATAACTACTTTTCTCTCAAATGACTAGACGTTGCGGTTCATCACACATCTCCTACGTATGATTCTCGGGCCGAAAGCAACGCTGACAAAACAAGCCCTCCGCTCAAAGTTCATGATAGACCGATTACTGCGCCGGAAGAGATTCAACGTGATTTCTTGATCGACCGCTGGAGCAGGGCCCTGACGAATCGTCGCCGGTATTTTGCTTACTGGAAAAATCATGCTATGAAGCTTGCCAGGGAAGACAAAGGCAAGGCACCCGATGTGGCCAAATCCGAACAAGAAGGCTGGATAAAGCCACAGTCTGCTGCTATACCAGGACCGATTACTGCTCTTGTGGCTACTGTCGTGACTCCGGCGGCGGCGGCTTCGAGTCTGGCGGGAAAGAGTATCCACTCCGGGACTGAAGCGTCGACATACAATCTGAAGCTGGACGATGAAATTGACGCCTCTTCGGTGGTATCATACGCGTCGACAGCATACGATATTGACGGCACCGTTGCAGACCTGCCCTAAGCTCCTCCGGTTAAGCCATTCCAGACAGAGTTCCAATGTCCGTACTGTTGGGTCATATGTCCAGCGCGTGACTCCAAAGACAAACATTGGCGGTCAGTTGATCCGTCTCCTAGGGTGTATCCAGTTTTTTCGTGTTGCTAACTTGGGTGCTGCAGGGAACACATCCTCCGCGATCTTCAGCCATACATGTGCACATATGAAGACTGCAGTGACGCTGACGCCCTTTATTCAAGCCGGGCAGCCTGGCTTGCACACGAGAACCATGTCCACCGCCGGATTTGGCGCTGTTTTGAGCACTCGACGCCGCTGTTCACGTCGCAGGACTCTCTACAGCAGCATCTGAAAGCCGAGCACAGCGCCATGCTAGGCCCCGTTCAGATTCAGGAGATAGCCAAGCTCAGCTACACGAGTACGACCGAACAGAGGAGCACATGCCCCTTTTGCCATTCAACTGGCCCGTTCACAAGGGGTCTTGCGAATCACATGGCATTTCATATGGAACAACTCGCATGTTTCGCGGTGCCACGAGGCTCCGGTGTTCACGACAACGTATCATCGGGCGGCAGTAACACAAACACAGCCCAAGGCGGGACCCGCACTGCGTCTTTGGATTCGATTCTGCCAGTCTTCTCGGACACTAGATCTGGGGATGAAGATCGATGGGTGCGACGCGATAAAGTCAGGTCTATTGCCTTCTCGCCCGACAATAGGATTCTCGCCTCAGCTTCGGACGATCACACTATATTTCTTTGGGATGCAACAACAGGCCAGCATCTTAAAACACTTGAGGGTCACAGTGCCTCGGTAAGGTCAGTTGCCTTCTCGTCATATGGCCACCTTGCCTCGGCCTCAAATGATACGACTGTAAAGTTATGGGATACAACAACAGGCCAATGTCGTGTAACACTAAAGGGGCATGAAGGGCCGGTTAGTTCACTAGCCTTCTCGTTCCTTGGCTATCTTGCCTCAGCTTCAAATGACAGGACTATACGCCTTTGGGATGCAGCATCAGGCGTAATTCTCAATGTCCTAGAAGGACATATGGGGCCGGTTGGGTCGGTTGGGTCGGTTGCCTTCTCATCCCGTGGCATTCTTGCTTCAGCCTCATCCGATAGGACTATACACCTTTGGGATGTGGCATCAGGCAAATGTACCAGTGTCTTAAAAGGGCATATCAGATCGATTAGGTCAGTTGCCTTTTCACCGGATGCTGCGTTGCTTGCCTCTGCATCAGACGATGGGACTATTTGGCTCTGGGATACGGCATCGCGCCAGTTTCTCAAGATCCTTGAGCACCGTAATTGGGAACATGCGATGATACGGATCTGGAATGCAGCAACGGTCCATCAACTACTTGAGACAGGCGCCAACCCTAACTCGAAGGATGGAAATGGCCAGACTCCGTTATCGTGGGCTTCTGAACATGGCAAAGAGGCAATGGTCTGTCAGCTTCTCGATGAGGGCGCAAATGTCAACTTACAAGGCGGTGAGTATGGCAATGCTCTTGTGGCTGCGTCATTTAAAGGTCACAACAAAATCGTCCAAATACTCCTCGACAGGGGCGCAGATATCAATGCACGAGGCGGTCAGTATGGCCATGCTCTTCAGGCTGCGTCATCTAGAGGCTACAACGAAACCATCCAGCTTCTGCTGAAGAAAGGCGCAGACATCCGCGCACGGGGCGGCCTATAATATACCAACGCTCTAAGCGCTGCATTCAAGCAATGCCATCACGATACTGTTCAAATGCTACTCGACATGATGTCCTTGTCAGATTTAGGTCCCAATGATGCTCGACCTGAAAAAGATAATGCGCTTGTGCTACATCATGATGTCCTTGAGGCAGGTATCCTCGAAGCGGGCACATCATCGGGCGTGCAGGAGGGCAACGTGTACACCCTGGCGCCCTTGGGCACCGATCAGCTGACCAACGAGACAATTATCGGCACAGCAACAGTGACTCACTGCGGTCGCTTGCGTTCGAGAGCGGATTTAAATATGCTACCCAGGAAATCATTCCCTTCGACGAAAGGTGTCAGGGCATTTCTAAAAGAAAAGGCCCTGCGCAAGTTGCCAGTCAGCTGTCCCACAGTGTTTGTTGGACTTCGAGATGCTATCGATGAGTCTAAATACATTTTCCGGAAACATGTCAAGCGAGGCAACGGTCTCTTGGCAGAGTTCCAGGAGTACGGAGATGACCTAGTCCTGGTCAATGGTCAGGGAGTGCAGCTTGCATCTCGCTATATCTCAGACAAAGATTCTAGCTCGTTGGCCGTTATAAGCAAAGATCTTGTCAAACTGGCTGAACAACTCGCAAGGGCAAAACACCTCCTATCCCTGACTTACGCCCAGAGCTCGGACGAGAAGCTCGAACACAACCTGTCTATTATATTCGGCACCGTCAAGAATGGCCAACACGACAGAGTTGTCACACAGGACGGCAACGGCTACGTGATCGAAGGTGAACCCGTGTATATTTCGCTCACGAACAATGGATCCGAGAACATCCATGTATCTGTTTTCAACGTCAACGTCGCAGGCAAGATCTCGCTTCTATCCAGGGGCCATGCCAGAGGTATCGAGATGCCCCCTCAGCGGTCCTACGTGCTCGGCGACGACCAGTACGGCTTGGGCCTGAAAGGTCTCCCTACCGCCTGGCCTTCTGGTGTCCACAAAACTCAAGCCGTCACTGAATCGTTGGTTCTGATCCTGTCAGATTCTCCTGCGGATCTTGGGCAACTGACGATCAATGCTACTCGCACTAACTACCGAAGATACGCCGGCTTCTCCTCTCTTGAGCGGCTGGCTTTCTCTATTGCAACGGGTGAAAAGCTCTACACCCCCAGTGACAGAACCTGGGATCGTGTTTGCTACGACGCACTGCAAATTCCCTTCAGACTAACTCCTTTCAAGAGCGGGAACAGTTTCCTGGGGCGAGATACGTGAGCTTCGGATCGAAGACGTCCCACTTATGGAAGAGGCGATCCAGCATCGAGATATCCCTCTACGTTCTCCTCATCTTGAGCAGCTAGCGCTGGTAAGTAAACAGACAGTCGTGTCTTGGGCTGGAGACCTTTTTCTGATACACCGCGATTAGGGGACCGTTGGCGACATGGACATTTCCCGCGGAACCGAGGCCGCCCCTGCGTGCGTATGGGTTGTCAATGAACACGACCAAGACATCTATATCGCAACATCTTCTACACACTCATGCACACGGCGACAAGCAGTCTATCTTAGCGAACGCGGTACTCTTTCCGAGTGCCTTGGTAGATGGGGATACTGATATCGAAGGAAACCACCGCTCAGATTACCAATGACACGTCTGTAAATTTTGAAACCCGGACACATGAAGACAACTGGTTGAAAACGTGTTTCTTTCTTCCCTGCAGCGGCACTGGTGTCCATGGTATGTTGTATTATGTTCCACATCGTCGGTATTTGCCGAGCGTCATGTACGAGACGGCCACTCTTTTTGCGTATGAGCACACCACTACCATGATCATGGGAGGATCAACAATATGTCCAAGTGCAGAAGATTATGATCAGTATTATCTGGTTCTTCATTCGATGCCGTCTGCAGGGCCACTCGAGTTTGCCCCATGCCATAACAGACCCAAAGCCCAAGTGCGATGTAAGTGCGACGGAACTGCGACGGAACTGCGACGGAACTGCGACGGAATTGCGGTGAAAGTGCGGCGGCCTTTCTATTCGCTGGCGTCGTGGATGGAGGATGTACCATCAACTCCTTCGCGCGTCGTGCCGCTGATGCGACGTCCAACCAACGACTCGGCACGGCGCGACTCGGCCTGTGTTGATCCGCCTACAAATACCGTCACCACGTCCCACGACGTTCTGCTCGCCGCTCATGTCCCCCGACCCCATCCAGCGCCCGGCAACCCGGCTGGGAAGAATGCTCCGAGACCCGCGAATGGAGCTCGCATCCAGCGACGCGGACGAGGCGAGGGCCGCGGATTCGCCGGTTCTCCGACCTTCTTCGCGTGGGCTTCCGAACCACTCGGATACTTTGGCGAGTAGATCGCTATCCGGCAGCCGGACATCCGGGCCCGAAGACGGCCGGGCCATCGCCTACCCGGAGTCCGGCGACGCGGCCGAGGTCCTGGCGCGACGCCCGGGCGTCAGGCTCGGCGGGGTCTGCGGCGACCCGGGGCAGACGGCGCTGCACGTGGCGGCGGCGCGCGGGAGGCACCCCCTCTTCCGCTCCCTGCTCTCCGTCGCGCCCGCGGGGCCGATCGACGCGAGGGACGAGGACGGCGAGACGGCGCCGCACGCGCTCGCCCGCCGCGGCGACCGGGAGACGATCGAGGCGGCCCTGGGGGTTCTGGGGGTCGACCCGGACCCGGCGGCGGGCGACGGGACCACGCCGCTCGCCAACGCCGTGATGGAGGCGAGGCCGGACGCGGTCGAGGTCCTGGCCGGCCGCGAGGGGGTCGATGTCAGAGCGTTGCGGCGACCGTTTGGGCCCTTCGACATGTCGCCGCTCGATTACGCAAAGAAAGGGGCGGAGAGAAGGGCCGCGGCGGGCGCAGAGCACGTCAGGGTTTTGGAGATTCTGAAAGGCTGCTTCGAGGTGCTTGGGGAGACTCTCGAGGGATGCCCGTCGTCGGATGAGTGGGACGGAGAGGCATGAAGGTCACAAAGGAAACGACACAAGAGAGAGAGAGGGGCTTGCGCTTCGACACAAAGCCCCCTGTCTTCTGGTGCTTCTAGAGTATCATGGTCAACGGTGTTTCCGAGTCACAAGATTGTAAATTGGAGTTGGTTTTTCTCGAGGTTAATGTGTGTTGGGGACATGTATAATTTCACGATATAAGCCTCAATTGCTGCCCACGTAACTAAAGGTATCGTATTGTTACGTGACATATAAGTAGACATAACGCGCGGTGAGCCAAGCGATTCTCATGATCACTAGGCGTTCTTCTTCACCACTCAATATCCTGCCCTTCTTGATTGGGAACATGGACACCCGCTCTCGTCAAGTCTGGTATTACTTGCTACCAACTTCACGTCCTCGTCCAGAGAAAACACAATAGCTGGCCAGACTCGTATCGCCTTGACCGGCCCTTTCCCAACGGCGCCGTTGAGGCTGTGGAAAACGGTCTGTGGCAGTATCTACGGCAAGCAAGGCCCGCCTCGACCTCGATGTTTGTCGACCAGTACAACCGGTCCGCTTGCTACCAGGCCGGCTCGGCCGTTGCCGTCGTGGCCCGAGGGTGCCGGTGCCACACGTCAGCAACAAAGCAAGTGCCCGTCGCCGACGCGGGCGGCGCGAGTAGTGTCTTTCTTGTAGAACGTTTTTTTTCTTTCACACACCAACAAGCAACTAGCATGACCTGTTGCCCGGCCCGAGCTAACCGTTAGACCATCGTCTCGCGCATATTTTTAGTCTTGTTCAGTGTAAATGAGTTGGCGGCAGGCTCATTGGAGCCGATGCGAGTCGGATGGCCTTGACATCTCGAGCGGCAGTATGAGGGAGACAAGACATTGGATAGGGCCCAAGGAAAGCTGGCATGAAGCGGCTGCAAACTACAGCCATGACGTGGCTGGGATAGGTAGGCCATGACCGGTCAAGCCTGCTGACCTCGATAGCCGCTTCCCAAGGGACAAGAACAAGCAAGGTTGGCTTCTCTGAATAGGATTAAGAGGCTAAGAACGAACGCCGTTACCCGCGATCTGTCCAGCACAGAATCAACGGAGGGTGATGCGCTGTACAACTTACGACGGTGACGCTAATACTCGGTCTCGGTCCATCGCACGAGTGCATTCAATTGTAGTGGTCGCCGTCGTCGCGAATAATGACGGTTGGTTGTCCCGACGGCGAAAGGGCAATGTCGCTCGCTTAGTTGTTAGGTTTCACAGCACCGGACCCGGGGATGGGATCGTATGGTGCCGTACGGAATACTGGCACCTACCTAGGAAGGGCTGGTTGGGAGTCCCACCGATTGGTCTTGGAGCGATGTAACGCCCGGATGCGATGGTTCAGGAGAAAGTGGTGGCGGAGGCGGAGGCACAGGGATTCGGGGCAGCGCAGCAGGGGCAGACAGACAGACGGACAGACAGACAGACAGATGGACAGACAGACAGATGGACAGATAGACAGACGTCTACGGAGTACTAGGTATGTAGACAGACACGAGGCGTGTGCAGGACGGACGGGACGGCGACATGGGCGGACTCGGTGCATTGACTACCTTCATCTACCTGGGTACGGATACGTACGAGACTGAAGGCTGGAGTTTTCCTCAGAAAGAAGTAGGCGGGTTGGGTGAGGTAGGTGAGCTCAGGATTGGTTGGCATCCATGCCAGATTGACGTGGCATGAGGGGGAACATGGCGCAAAGTCAAAGCCGGTCGGGTCGGTCTAGTCTGGTCTGGTCTGATGCAGAACTGCCAAGTGGTCAGACAGACAGACAGACAGACAGACAGTAGTGTAGTGGGTGTTGGTTGATCGTGGAGCAATCTATCAAGGCTTGACTGGCGCAGCGGTTAAGGTACGTGTACGATATAGTTCAACTTGGTGCGATGCGATGCGATGCGATGCAGCCAACGGTGTACATATGATATACAAGACGGTCGGGCCGGGTGGAAATGGTGTTTCTCGACCGTGGAGCTGGAGGAGGTGAAGCTGGCCAGGCGGATGGATGAGTGTATGAATGGAGGATGTGTATTTTGTCTTTCTTTCTTTCTCGTTTTCTTGTTTTCTTGTTTTCTTTCTTTCTTTCGTCAACGGGCCGAGACGGGAGCCACGCGAAAGAAAGAAACAGAAAAATACACGCCCCCACCGGCACGGGGTGTGGTTTAGGCAGGTAGGCAGGTAGGTAGGTAGGTAGGTAGGTAGGTGGTCCAGCCAGGGAGGGCACTTACTCGCCGCCAGTCGGGAAACAACGACCAACGCCGGACGAAACCTTGAATAACGAACGGATCGACAAGAAAACAAGTGATGCCGATACTACACTACGTACCTAGGCTAGGTCAATGGCAAACAGAGCAAGCAGGCTCAAGTTGGAAATGCAAGTGCGAGCGAGTGTGGGAAACAATGGGCACTTTGACCCGACCCTCTTTCTCTCTCTCTCTCTCTCTCTCTCTCTCTCTCTCTCTCTCTCTCTCTCTCTCTCTCTCTCTCTCTCTCCCCCTCTGTGAGCAGGAACTGAGCAGGAAACGAGCGGAGGGGAAGGAACCAGACCCGGTGCAAAGAACAAGAACGAGAAGCAACGTCCGGGGAGGGATGGAAGGAAAGGAGAGGAGAGGAGAGGAGAGGGAAGGAGAGCACATGGCCACGCAGGGAAGGCCGTGGCACCGGTGCCATCTCGTTGGCTGAAATTGCAATAGGTAGTGGGGCCTGGCCTGGCGGGACCCCAGCCGAAGAGAGTGGAGTGGGCCGTCCTCGGTCGAGAACTTGGCCAGACGAGGGAAAGATGGGCAGGAACTGGAAGGGGACCGCCCGACCGGACCCGTAGAGAAATAGCGAGCGAGAGACTTGATGGTGCACGATATGCAGGAGCTGGGGGCCTGCTTCTCAATATGTGGGTTAGGATTGACCATATTGGATTGGACTGGGCTGCATTGGGAAACCAGCGCCAGTGGCACCTGCATCAAGGTGACATTTCCATGCATGTGTCCATCCACTCATCCATGCATCCAACCATGCATCCAACCATGCATCCAACCATGCATGCATGACCCACCCATGCATGGCCAGTCAGCAAGGGTCATCGTTCATTTCAACTCAGCTTTCTTCAACGTCCGGACAGAGGTAGAGAGAGGTACGTACGTGTACGTACCGGGTATAGTATGTATTGTATCCGTATTTTGTACGGATATGCTTACTTCGTGTCGTCCCGTCTCTGCAAATCCAAGGCCTAAGCGCACCTGCAGCTCTGCTCTGCTCTGCACTGCCCTGCTCCTTCTGCTTCGCTCATTCTGTACCTACTCGCGCTCGCACTTGCATTGTCGTTCTTTGCTGGGTTTTTTTTTTCTCCCTCTTCTATTCCTTCCCTTTTTGTCTTCTAGACTCGGAACATCTTGCTTCCCCCCCTGACCTTGTCTCCCCCCCGTCACTCCTCGTTCTTTTCCTCCTTCCACACCCCTCCCTTCCTTCGCTGACACGCCCCTCGTCAAATCTTCAAGGGACAAGCAAGCAAGAAAGCAAAGCAAAGCCATCGGATACCACCAATCCAGTTCTTTTTCTGTCCCTCCCAACCAACCAACCAACCTCTTTTTATCTCTCTTTCTCGCTCTCCTTCCAACATACACACACACACACACTCTCTCTCTCTCTCTCCTCCACCCCGATAAGCCCCTCCAGTCCACTCGTTCTAATCAACCATAAACCACTACGAGGACCTCGAAGCCTGGCGTTTTGACTTCCTCCCACTCCTTCGCTCCCGCACCGACTCGCACCATAAAACGATTGGCTACTCCTAGCGTACCCGCACAAGATTACAACAAAAGTACGGTACGGACAGTGAGCCACCCGATCGTAGCTCCTCCTATATTTGGAACCTCGCCCGCTCAATCGACTCTGCCCAGCACGCCATCCCATCGCACACGTCGGGAAAGAAAAAAGACAGCATATACACCATATTTGAGAGACATCTGTGCCATAGCACTGCGACATTTGTTCCGCCCAGCCGCCCTTCGGTCCCGATAAGGTTTTCGTCCCATCATTCTCGTCCCTACATCATCCGTCTGCTACACCACCACGGACTTGGTTCCTTTACATGACCTGTCGTCCCAGCGAGTGAATTGACTTTTTCTGCTCGTCTCGCCCTCCGTCAGTCCACGCCACCTCGACACCAACACGTCGTACGAACCAGACCAGACGCAACCTCCAATCCAACTGGAGACACTCAACCTTGCAAGCTCTGCAACAAGCACTTGCTTCAAAATGGCTCCCGGTATCTTTGAACGCATTCAGCAAAAGATTGAGCTCTTCCGCCTCGAGCAGCGATACACCCGCCGCCGTCATCGCCGCTCAACCTTCGTCTCCAACGCTGTTTACGTTGACGGCGAATACGTTTACCAAACTCCCACTTCCACCGGGTCCTCCTCCTCCACTGGTACTGCAAACAGCAAGGACCTGTCATCACCCCGCGTCGATGCCCTTCACCATGCCGAGCCTGCTTCCCCCACAGAAATGATGCCGTCCCAGACCGAGCCCAGCAGGAAGCGCATGAGCCGCTTCTCCTCCATGCCCGGTTTCGGATCCTCCACGAAGCAGAGCCCGACGCAGGATTGGAGGTCAAGCCATGTCAGCGTTGACGAGATCCGGCGGTAAGAGAAGTTGCCTCTTTGCTTCGTGAGGCGACTCGCAGAAGCCAATAGCAACAACAAAAATCAACAACAACAACAACAAAACAACCCCAAAAGGACGGACGATATATGTGTTGGGGCAGCGATCTCATGACGGCGACACGAACACCCTCGGGGCAAGCCTTCGAGGTGCGACGACGAAATTCCGCTCACGAGCAATTGGCATATTGCTGTTTACGACCATCTTCCGCCATCCACTTCACCGGCGCACTTGCACTTGCATTGGGGGCTTATTCTTTGATACTTTGTGCTGCTGGGCAGCCTGCAATCGTTAGTCGATGCTGCGCTTGCGCCTCTGCAGCCGTCATTGTCTATACATCGCCAAGGGTTTTTCTTTCTGCCATGATGGCATCGGCACACTGCATCTTGTTCGTCCGGATACACTACATCGACTTGTAATAATTTGGACTGCTGCTCGCTATGCCCACCCCACGGCTTGTCGGCTCGCTGCTCACGCATCCTTTCTGTTCTACATATCAAATCGTTTATATGACTACCTTTCTCCACACGTTTCCAGACTTGACTACCTTTCTCCATACGTTTCCAGACTTGAACCGTTCTAGTGACCAGAGAGTGGACAGGCTAACCGCCA
The DNA here is from genome assembly GCA_030867225.1 of Colletotrichum caudatum. Taxonomy (NCBI): domain Eukaryota; kingdom Fungi; phylum Ascomycota; class Sordariomycetes; order Glomerellales; family Glomerellaceae; genus Colletotrichum; species Colletotrichum caudatum. The sequence continues at coordinate 13,847 of MU846413.1, forward strand.
GCCAATCATGAAGCGTGCGTGTGTTGAGCGCAGGAATCTGACAGGATTGCAAACACTGATTGCCGTTTTCCGCGTCTCAGGTTCCCACAACGTTGTATCAGCAACGATCTCCCGCAGTTCGGCCGGGTGCTACGCGAACAAGGCATGAAGGCACCATCAGACGATCGGTCAGGGACTTGTCGGCGACGGCTTGGCTGTCTGACCCGGCCTTGCTCAAGAGGGGCGAAACCGCGTGCATCTCTTTTTATCTATTTTTTTTTTTGCGGGGAGGCGGTCCCGAGCTCCCAGTTTGATGTTGGATGGGTGAACCCGGCCATGGTGGCGTGGCATCTCGTTCTTTGCAAGACAAGCAAGGGTGTCCCCTCGGACCTGTCGTCTTTTGGAGAGAAACCCGGGACCATGCTTCTTTTGCGAGACTGCAGTCATCTGGACAACGCACCTCCGTGGAGCGATGCGTGAACATTCCAAAATCAGCTCAAGACGGCAGAATGCTGCAGCAATTGACGTAATCCAACATGTATTCCGCCGACGACGACGACGACAATGGACTGCGTTACGTCGAGCAAGGCGCCAGATCTGGCACAAGCTGGTGATTCATCTACCAACAACGTCAGACGGCTCGTTTCCAAACGGAGCGTAGGATACTCACAGCCACTCCTTTTTTTCGTCGACGCCCATGGCGAGCTTGCGTTGCAGAGCCGGTCATTCCTGCCATCGTCGGCATACAACGCCCCAGATGAGAGAGAGGGGCGTCGGGGACGGGATGCTTGTTTCGCGTCTTTCGGATGCCGGATTTGGACGGTGCTCTCTCTCTTTGTCGATCAACACCGGTGGGTTCTGTCTGGCACGCCGTCCGTCATCTGTTACCGCAGCAGAAGATGCATATTTCAATCACAGACCGGGTCTCGGAAGCACCGCCGGGGAAGGGAGGACAACGTCGATGCATACATTGCTCAAGTGCCTTCTCTCTCTCTTTCTCTCTCACCCACACACACACACACCATTCCTCTTTCGCTACCCGTCCTTGCATAACCGCAGCAATGACAAATTTGTTAGAGGAAAGCACCAGCACGTAGTCCTGTCTCGGAACAGCGCGGCGCCTACAAAGTCACCGGGGGCCTCGCGGAGGACGGCCATTGTCTGTCTGAGGATGTCTGTGACACAAGAATGCCAGCCGTCCGTCAGTCACAGACCAGCGGCAGAAAGAAGAGCGCCACGAGGATTCCGGCACAGCCTCGATCGTCGACGGTGACGGGCCAGAGAGGGCCGCTTGGCGGCGCCAGCGGCGCGAAAAGGGCGCCAAATTCAGGGGTTTCCCCCCATTCCCGCCAGCGCGTGGCGCTCCAAGATTTTGTGTCGGATCTGACAAGTCGACAAGTTCTTGGCTTCCCTGGGATCTGTCAGGTCCGCACGCCACACTGCCGCGCTCGCCTACTGCGATCGGGTCGGGGGCTGATTGACCTAGAGCATGCTCAACTCGGCGAGCAGTCAGCCCAGACGGAGGAGGACAAGGGTTGGGAGAAGAAGGAGTTCACTGGCACGGATCCCCATACTACTAGAGGTGAGTGGTATTGATTGCCATGTACGTATCCGTAGTAGTAGTTATTACGAGTCGCCTCTCTCTCTCTCACCTTTTGGGTGGACGGTCGGTCGGGCTGGCAAGCTAGAACGGATTCGTCGATCTGAGGAATTGCGGTGGGCGCTCATTGGGCCTCCGCGGCCCCGTTGCGGACCCGTAGCGCCCAGGTGCCTTGTCTCGTTTCAAGGGTCTTGGATCTCTCGGCGGTTTAGGCAGAAAGGGAACGGCGGGGGAGAAGGTTGAGGGCAGCTCGAGATGCGTTTAACCAGCACACACACACACACACACACACACACACACACACCAGCAGGATAGGCGGCGATGGGCGTCAAGTAAGTTGGGGGCAGTGCAAGGGTGAACCGCCGCTAAGAGGACAGCGAGTAAGAGAGAAGAGAGACTCTGAGAGAGTGTGTGAGAGGTAGAGAGCTCACTCGGTTGCTGCCTGCTTGCTCGGAGAGGGGAGCGAGCGAATCGAGTCCAACTGCCCGGGGTTCGACGACGAAGCTAAGGTAAGGTACCGGCCACCACACAGCTACCGGGCAGGGATCCCAGCTTGTGCAAAGAGACAGGGGCAACGATGCCAGGACAGGCCAGGCACACGAATGATTAGTGAGTGAGTGGACAGGCAAGCCCATCTATGCACACATGCGAACCTTGATCAGGGAGTAGTAGTACAGTGGCGTCTGTGTACTTGTGGTAGGACAGAGTAGTACTGACTGCCTGACTGACTGGTTTGGTGGACAGACGAGCAGCAAACGATGGAACGAACGAGTGGCCCGGCCCAATCGAGTGTGTTTTGTTGGTTCGTCGGGTCGGTCGTCTCATGTCATTCATGTCTGAGCGAAGTGAAAGACATGACAAGACACATGAGACGACGACGACGACGACGACGACGACGACACCAAACATTTGTTCGCTCAAAAGCAAACCGTCTGTCTCGCCTGTCTACTTACTACTACCACCTACGCATACTTGGGGGGAAGAAACCCCCCCCCCTCGTCCTCCCCACCGCGAAAGCCTGCTTCGCCTCGTCTCACTCTCACTCTCGCCTGGCCTCACACACACCCCCAAGACCCAAGCAAAAGACCCAAGAAGCGTGGCGGCGTATAGAGAAATTGCATGCACCAAACGGCGATTGGCACCTTGGCGAACACGCGGGCTACGCAAGTAGCCGAGCACTCCATACTCCATATTCCATATTCCACACATCTCTCATCCAATATCCATCCCTATCGTAATACGGATACCTACCTAGCTACGAGGTACGGAGTATTTCGCTCACACTCCCCTATTATCGTTGCTAGTCCCCCATCTGTCTATCCGTACCTATCTATCCCTTCATCATCATATCCCATCCCATCCCATCCCTCCGTCTCCTGCCCCCCGTCCGTTCCCCCGTCCCCTCCGTGCGCGCGACCACCCCCCCTTGATCCAAAAGCTGGACGACCCAATCTTCCGTCATGAGCGAGACTGCTTTGCTGCTTCAGCCTAGTCTTTCGATCCTCTCTTTGAAATCGCCAATTCTTGTTACAATTTGATTCATCTCTTGTTTGCGGTTTGCTGGATACTCCCCCGAACGACCGTTGGCTGCTGCACTGGACTGGACTCTGGCGTCGCATTCGAAGAAACGTTCCGAATGCGCCCTTGAAACTTCCGGATAATAGTCTTATTTCATTTTCATTTCTCCTTCTCTACTCTCCCTATCTGGCTCGTCCGTCCTAGCTGCCAGCCATTCTTCCACCCATTCAGGGGTCGACACTCTCTTTCTGGACCCTCGTTTCCGCCCCCTCGATCAGCTGTCGCGCAATCAACCCTTCGATTCCGGGGCCAAACCACCATCGTGAGTCGAGTGTCTCGAACCGGGGAGCCTCTCCCTCGCGCGCGCCTCTCTGTGTTGCTGACGGGGCGGATGTCCATGGCGGACAGTAAACCCACAACCTCGACTCCTGGCCCCGAATTGACCGACTCCAAAGTACCGTCCACGACCAAGACGACGACAACAACGACGACGACAACAGTCGACGACGACGACGACGACGACGACGACGACGACGACGAGCTCGCTCCCGCCCGCTTCCTCGACCCCCTACACGATATATCAAGATGAAACTCACCGCAGTCGTTCCCTACCTCATCTACGCCTCCCTCGCCGCCTTCTTCCCCTCGGCCAACGCCGATAAGATCCTCCAGTCGTCCTCGCTCAACAGCTGCCTCAAGGACTCGGACTTCTCTGCCAGCTTGTTCAACATCGTCGTTTCGGCCAACAATGGCACCGCCACCGTCAACGTCGCCGCCGTCGTCTCGGTCGAGGGCAAGGCCGTCTTCGACGTCGCCCTCCGCGTCTACGGCTACGAGTACATACGCAAGACCATCGACCCGTGCACCGCCAACCTCCAGGGCCTCTGCCCCATGAAGCCCGGCAAGATCGACATGGAGTTCTCCTTTGAGCTCGGCAGCGCCCTCGACTCCGTCCCCGACATCGCCTACACCATCCCCGACCTCGACGCCACCATCCACGCCCTCGTCAACCTCACCGACACGGGCGAGACCGTCGCCTGCGTCGAGGCCGAATTCTCCAACGGCAAGACGGTCAACCTCAACGGCGTCAAGTGGGCCACCGCCGTCATCGCCGGCCTCGGCCTCGGCTCCGCCGGCCTCATCTCCGCCATGGGCCACTCCGACGCCGCCTCCCACCTCGCCGCCAACGCCCTCTCCCTGTTCGGCTACTTCCAGGCCCAGGCCCTGCTCGGCCTCAGCGGCGTCGACATGCCCCCCATCGTCCAGGGCTGGACCCAGAACTTCCAGTGGTCCATGGGCATCGTCCGCCTCGGCTGGATGCAGACCCTGTGCACCTGGTACCAGCGCGCCACCGGCGGCGAGTCCGCCCGCCTGCTCGACGAGGTCCGCTCCGTCTCCGTCCAGGTCTCCAAGACCAAGCGCTCCCTCGACGTCCTCGACGCCGTGCGCCCCGCCGCCGCCTCCGCCGTCGCCCGCAGCGGAGGGCCCGTCCGTCGCGGCCTCGCGGCCCTCGCCCGCCGCGCCAACATCAAGCTCGAGAACGGCTCCTTCCTCGTCTTCGGCATCCAGCGCGTCGCCTTCAAGTCCCGCATCGAGACCACCAACCTCTTCCTCACCGGCCTCATCGTCTACTGCGCCTTCGTGCTCTTCACCGTCCTCGGCGTCGCCGCCTTCCGCTACGGCACCGAGATCGCCGCCAAGAACAACTGGACCAAGCGCGACCGCTTCGCCGAGTTCCGCCGCGACTGGAAGACGACGCTCAAGGGCATCCTCTTCCGCCTCTGCCTCATCGGCTTCCCCCAGATGGCCGTCCTGTGCCTCTGGGAGTTCGTCCAGGCCGACTCGCCCGCCCTCGTCGTCCTCGCCGTCGTCTTCTTCTTCGGCACCGTCTTCACCCTCTTCTGGGCCTCCTTCAAGGTCATCCGCATCGCCAGGCAGTCCATCCTCACCCACCAGAACCCCGCCCACGTCCTCTTCTCCAACCCCGCCATCATCAACAAGTGGGGCTTCCTCTACGTGCAGTACCGCGCCTCGGCCTACTACTTCATCATCCCCCACATCGGCTACGTCTTCATCAAGGCCGCCGCCGTCGCCTTTGGCCAGGGCTCCGGCCTCGGCCAGGCCGTCGCCCTCATGGTCACCGAGGCCGCCGCCCTCATCGGCGTCAGCGTCCTCAAGCCCTACATGGACAAGCCCACCAACTCGTTCAACATCTCCATCTTCGCCATCAACTTCATCAACTCCGTCTTCCTCCTCATCTTCACCAACATCTTCAACGTCCCCGGCATCGTCGTGGGCTCCGTCGGCGTCGTCCTCTTCATCGTCAACGCCTCCTTCGCCCTCGTCCTCCTCCTCATGGTCATGGTCTCGAGCATCCTCGTCTTCTGGCGCGTCAAGGGCCAGCCCACCACCCAGCCCTCCCAGCTCAACGACCCGGCCGTCAACGGCAAGGGCGACCGCACCGAGAACAAGGGCCTCCTCGACCTCGAGGAGGACGACGCCGCCGCCGCCGCCGCCGCCAGCCGCAGGGAGTCGCTGCGCTACGGCGAGAAGGCCATGGAGAGCGGCATGGCCCATGGCGGCGGCGGCGGCGCGCCCTACAAGCCGCCCGGCGGCGGGGACAACCACGAGCTCTCGGTGCTCCCGTCCGCGGGCGCCCGGCCCGCCGTCAGCCCGTCCGTCCCCATGTTCCCCGCCGATCCGTCCATGCGGCCCCGCACGCCCGCCACCGTCACGCCCAACATGCAACCGACAAGTCCCTTTGCCAACCAGATTGGCCAAAATATGCACGAGTTCCGGTTACAAAACAACAACAGGTGAGAGTTTTCATGCCCCCTCCCCCCCAATCTTCCCCTTTTTATAGTCCTCGCTAACGTAGCATCTAGTCCATGGCAACGCGGCGCTGGGTATGATGACCATTGAGAAAGTCGGGCAAGGTGGTGAGGGGGATCGACCGAGGAAAATAAAAAAAAATAAAACTCACCTTCTTTTTGTCGCATCACCCCTGGTTTCCCGGTCTTTTTTACCTACTGGCGAAATCCATCTAGACTCATTTTCCCGTCACAGGCGTACTCGGAAAAGGGGGGGAGGGGGCGGACGGTTTCTTCCCTGGTGGGCATTTTTGCTCATTCTTTTTTTTTCTTTTCTTCATGTGTTTTTTCAACCAAGCGTGCATAATCCCAGCGGATCATCGAAGCCCAGTTAGATTTAATTGACCAAAAAAAAAAAAAAAAGATGTAAATGTTCATTCTCGCGCGCGCGTGGTCTCTGGGGATACTAACCCCTCCCCGTCCACGCGTCGAACCATGGCAACGGTAGCTGGCGAGCCATGTATGTGATGTTTGCGCGCGGGGGGGGGGGGGGGGGGGGGGGGGGGGGGGGGGGGGGGGTGTCGACGGCTGTTGCTCAAACTCGACTGTCCTCCTCCTGACGCGAGAAACCTTCGCTGCAGGACTCGTGAACAACGCGGACCGGTCCGCGACGACGACGGCGGCCCACGTCTCGGGGCCAGTGCGGCAGGCGTTCCCTCTCTCTCTCTTTGCGGCGACGAGACCGGCAAGCCCCCCCTCGCCGTGCCGCCTTGGGCGCATAGGCGGCCGGGAGGACGGCACGTTCCTCGGCGTCCCCTCCGGGCCGCGCCGTGCGAGAACCTCGACGCTGCCTACGGGAGGGCGCGGAGGCCGGCGGCGGCGGCGGCTCCCCGGCCTCGTGGCTAATCGTCTGGGGGGCGTCCACGGCTTCCTGGTCATCCCCCGAAGCGCCCATGACCACCAGGGCCCCTTTGGCTGGCGGCGGATACGCGAGTCCGGGACGACGTCACGGGGAAACCGTCGGAGAAAAAGGCCCCCTCTCTGATCTCGCGCGCGCGAGCGCAGAGGCTCTTCGCCCCCCGTCACGTTACCTCTTCCTGGCGGGCATACTTGTAACGGCGATGCGAAGGTGGATATATGATTGCCATGGCGCGATTGTTGCTTATATCGCAGGCCATCATCACTTTGCCCTTCCTTTCATTATACCTCTCCCAGCTGTGATTTCTCGGGTCTGCACAGGATTATGTGCCATTGGTGCCCCCCCCCGGATGTGAGCTTGACTGCTCGTGATACCTGATAGACGTACCCGTCTCTTACCGAATCTCATATCCGCCGCTTAGCACACTTGGCAACCGCTATTTGGCTGTTCGCGACGCACTGCACGCCGATCCCCGACGGTCCGCATGTCGCCTGCGTCTACGTTTCGGAACTCTGGCGAATCGTCGTGTGCCGAGATATCTATATGTAAGTATGCCAAAGGTTGAACACCTACATCATGTGGTCAGCATTGCACAGTCACGCAGATTGCATGCATACACGGTGAGCCGAGCATGGTGCCAAGGCCAAGTATGCCCGGGACGAGATGGTAATGTGGATGTGCCGTCTGTATACCCCGCACCCTCCCTGCAAAGCCGTCAGGCCATAATGGACCTGCTGGATATAGCAAGGATCGTTGTGCCGTTTACACGTGTTGATATATCTGCGAGGGAGCTGGCCGGGCTTCTTCACCTCTTGTGCTCCTTCTCAAGGCTCAAGGAGAGAGGGTTCCTACGTGGAGAATCTCTACGGCCAGCTATTGTCCGTACCCCTTCAGATAATACCCGAGTTGAGAATGATTCTACCAACTGAACTACCCTTCGGGGCCAGTTATTCTTCCGTTTTCTGGGCCGTCCCAGTCATCATCCTCGCGTACAAGGTCCTCACGTTTGGCAGCAGGGAGAAGCATCTCCCGCCCGGTCCACCCACGGTCCCCGTCCTCGGAAACGCGCACTTGATCCCGACAAGAGGGTTCTTCTCCAAGTGAGTCCGGCGAGTAGGGAAGCCGGGGGAACCCGCGCTCACACGTCGCAGGCTCAAGGAATGGAGCGACCAGTACGGCCCCGTCTATTCGCTCAAGATCGGACGGAGCACCATGATCGTGCTGAACGACAGGCGCGCCGTCCACGAGCTCCTGAGCCAGAAGGGCGCCTGGTACAACGACAGGCCGACCGACCAGCAGATGCTCGTCGCGACGCGGGAAGAGAACATAGCCCTGATGCACGAGAGCCCTAAATGGAGGGCGGAGCGGAAGATAGCGTCGTCGTTCTTCTCGCCCAAGAGGCTGGACTCTGATATGAGACCCGTACAAGAAGCCGAGTATGTCAGAGCTGCGGTTCAGGTCTTGGTTTTCGAGCCGGTCCACACGTGTGCTGACACGATGCGCATAGAGTCGCACGGCTCATGTCCGACTTGCTGGCGAAGCCCGAAAGGTTCCAAGAGTATATAAAGCGAACCACGGCGTCGGTCGCGAGCATCACGATCTACGGACACCTGGCAACCGACTGGGGAAGCTTTTGGGCATATGTACGCCGAACCCGCTTGGATCCAGTCAACCTGGCTGACATGGCTAACAATGCTATTAGGCGGTATACATAGCTATGGAAGCCGTGTCGTCACCCGAGCCCTCTGCCTGGTCCCCCGCCGGAGACTAACACCACGACAGATATCGAAAGCCATCGAGCCGGGCACCTACCTGCCAGTGGACCAGTTCCCGATCCTCAACCTGATCCCCGACCGCTGGAACAAACCGAAGCTGCGCGGCAAGGAGTTCTACGTCACCATGACCGACATCTGGAACGAAGCCCGCGACCGCGTGGAGACGCGCCGCAGGAACGGCGACAAGCGCGACTCCCTCCTCGACAAGCTCCTGGAAGAGGACATCAAGTGCGACGTCCCGCTGAGCTACACGGAGTTGAACAACTTCCTCGGCGGCGTCCACATGGGCGCCTCCGACACGACAGCCACCGCGACGCTCACCTCGGTCCTCTTCCTGGCGAGACACCCGGAATTCCAGGAAAAGGCCCGGGCCGAGCTCGATCGCGTCTGCGGGACGGAGAGGCCCCCCAAGTGGGCGGACTTCAACGACCTGCCGTATATCAACTGCATCGTCAAGGAAGGACTGCGAATCAGGCCAGTGTGAGCGCTCTGTAAACCCGTTGCTCCGTGTCTCGTGCTCATCGAACCGCGCCACTTAGCATCCCGGGGGGTATCCCCCATTTCGCGAGGCAAGACTACTGGTTCGACGGCATGCTCATCCCGGCCGGCAGCACCATCGTGGTCCCCGCCTACGCGCTCAACCACAGCAGCGAATCGTCCTCGGACCCTTCCGCCTACAACCCGGACCAGTTCATGGACCGGGCGGGCAAGCTCGCGCCCGAGCTCGCCGCCGCTTCGAGATACGCCGAGCGCGACCACTACTCCTACGGGGCCGGGCGGCGCATCTGCGTCGGCCTGCACTTGGCGGAGAGGACGCAGTGGCGCATCATCGCCCAGATCCTGTGGGCGTTCAAGATCGAGCCCGACGTGGGGGCGGACGGGAGGCCCTTGGAGCCGGACACGAGCTACGACGCGTACGAGGAAGGGTTCCTGCACGCGCCGAAGAAGTACAGCGTGCGCTTTGTCCCGAGAAGCGGGAGGCACGGCGAGGTTTTGAAACAGGAATTCGCCGATGTTGGCGGCTTTCTGCGGCGGTGGGAGTAGGCCTGGCTGGCATTGAGGAGCTTGACTGCGTGCTGATCTTCGGATGGGGAAACTCTGCCTTCTAGCGTCGTCCCTTGTTTCCACGCATCCTTCCCGGTTCTCGAAAGGGAAGGGTAGCTGCACGTATATTGGTTGGCTTTTGTAAATAGACTTTGACCATATGCCTGTCGAATAAGAGCACCTTGGGAGGGGGGTTTCCCACCTCTTTACCGACGGGTCTCGTTCGCAAGCCTTCACTTGGTCCTGCTGTGACGAAAACGTTTATTTTGGAAAGAAACGTTGTTAAGTGGTATGTGTATGTGACTAGAGGAGTTATCTGACCTAAATATCCTCACAAACGGTGGCTAGAGACCTTAATGCGCTTTTCCGACAACGCGGTAGGCTGTCGACTTTACTAGCAAGGAGCAGAACCCACTGATGCTAATAGTAGCAGTAGGTTGACTACGTGCATATCAACTCATGTTCACCCGGAAGTCCGCCGGGAACGAAGCAGAGAATCCGCAGTGAGAGAATGTCATGGACTCAGTGTCCAGCAATGAAACCACGTCCGGCGTGGTGGAAGGGGCTGTTGTGGCCGGCAAAGTCGCCTGACAAGGGGTGGCGACCGAAGCTTCCCCGCGGCCGAATCTCTTATCTTGATTTGAGCTGCTCGTTCGTTCGTACCAGGGGTGGACAGGCCGACCTGCAATGAATGCCCCCCGAAGTGAGCGATGGTCCGACTTCGGAGTCTCTCAACACAACTCAAAACCGACAGCACCCGCCCAGCTGATATAGAAACTCGGTGCATATTACCATTGACCAGCTGCACGCAAAGTGCCAAAGGGCGACAACGTCAAATCCCGCCATCATGTTGACGCGTCATGACCCGATACTGATTGTGGGCGGCGGCACCTTCGGACTCTCGACCGCGTATCATCTCATCCAAGCCGGGTACACATCCGTCACCATCCTCGAACAAGGCGCATCGGTTCCCTCGGCACTTTCCGCAGGCAACGACGTGAACAAGATCATTCGCGCCGAATATGAGGATCCGTTCTATACCGAGCTGGCTTTGCAGGCCATGTCGGAATGGGCCGGCAACCCGGTTTTCTCGCCACATTACCGCCAGACCGGGTACTTGCTAGCCAACTCTGCAGCAGCCCCCGACAAGACAAAGCGGACTCTCCAGAAATCCCTTGAGAGTATCAGAGCACACCCGGCGTGGGCGGGCAAAATCGTGCCGGTAAGGACCAGAGACGATATCACCCAGGCTGCCCCCGCATTAAACGGGCCCATGAGAGGATGGGAAGGGTATTTCAACTCCTTCGCGGGGTATGCGCATGCCTCAAACGCGCTCAAGGCTGTCTGCGAGTACGTGAAAGACCGGGGAGTCAGAGTCCATACGGGAGAGGAGGTCGCTACTCTTTTGTACGACAACGACCAGTGCGTGGGCGCTCGCACGATGTCTGGAAAGGAATTCAGGGCAGCAGCAACGGTCTTGACCCTGGGTGCCTCGCTCGGAAAGGTGCTTCCCTCTGTCAAGCGACAAATCACAGCAAAGGCCTGGAGCGTTTTGCACATCCAACTCGGACCGGAAGAAGCAGAGCAACTAAAAGGCATTCCCGTCACATATGCCCGGGACCTGGGGTTCTTCTTCGAACCCGAGCCCGGCACCGGGATACTGAAGCTGTCTCCGAGCGGTGGAGGATACACAAACTATTCGACGTCCAGCGGCCTGTCTCTTCCGCCAAAGAACAACGCCTTCGTTCCGGAGGCAGACCGGCAGAGAGTACGCAGGCTCCTACAGGAGACACTTCCCGGTTTGGCGGACAGACCTTTTGTTGATCAGCATATCTGCTGGTGTGCCGACTCCGCGGACTCGGACTATGTCATTGATTGCGTGCCAGGGAAGAGGGGCTTATTCGTTGCGACTGGGGACTCGGGCCATGGGTTCAAAATGCTGCCTGTTGTCGGGGAATGGATCAAGAACCTCGTAGAAAAGGGATCACAGGAGATACCTCGATGGAGATGGAAGGAGGGGAGCGATGCTGGACAGAATGTCAGCTGGCGGGCTGGCGAAGTGCTGGACTTGAAGGAGCTCGGATTCAGTTCTAAACTGTGATGAAGTCTCCTTCGAATTGAGACAGCCGTGTTGCATTAAGCGTTATATCGCCATGAAACCTATCAATGTGATGGCATTGGGATGATTACTTGCACAAGGTGCTGGAGGCGACCACCATGGCTCTTTGTCGGTATTCACCTCGTTTCAGATGCATTCGAAGATGCTGTTTGACTGACGTCAGCGGCGGGTGATAACGGGTATCTGCCAGGCAAATCCACATGTTTCTGGCACCCTAGATGGGTTGAAAAACGCCTGGACTATTTTCATCAAAAATGTACCGCGTCATCACTGCGTGTGGTGTGCGAATATTATCCGCAAGTGTTGCGTTATAAATCCAGGAGTATTCACCAGGCTCGAGTTGTTAATCTTGAATACCTTGCTTGCATTCTCCTCTACTTCAAAGGCCTGTTTCTTCTGCCCATTCGTCAATCTTCCCCATACCTCCGACCTCCACACTGCTTTTAAAACCGGTCTCAAAATGGCTTCAGACTCTGGGCATGTCAATTTTCCCGGCAAGACCTCCGCTACCCCAGGCGAAGAGTTTGAAGTCCGTCAGACCGCAACTTCAGAGGACTACCACCCGGACCCCTCCAAGTCGATTCCTCTCTCGCCTGCTCGCCAGGCATTGATCGAAGATATCGTGGCCCTCTATTCCATGGAGCCCACCATTGACCGCGTAAAGCGCTATACGCCCGACTGCGTGTATGATGACCAGTTCGTCTACGCCAACGACCGATACAAGATGGCCGGGCAGTGGTTTGCATTGCCTAAGCTCTTCAACGCCAGCAAAAACGAAGGGTACGAAATAGTCAAGAATGACCGCGATCTGATCCAGTTCAAGAACGAGCAGAGCTGGACATTCAAACTAATCCCAAAAACGGCGACAATCAACGCTCTCGTTAGTCTGAGTTTGGATCCCGACACCATCGATAGCGACTTCATCCAGATCAAGTACCACAAGGACCAAGCGAATGATAAGGATTATAGTCACGAGTAAGACAGATCAACATGTTGCCCTTAACATTTCTATCAAGATATTATGCTGATAACTCTCAGAGGAGTGGGATTCTCCTTCAAGAAGTGGCAAGCCGACAACGTCGCCAAACACATGGACAGCAAGGAGGTCGAAGCCTTCGTCGCAGATAAAGATGCCAGCAAAAATGAGGTCAAGAGATATGGGACTGGTGATGCAAATGGAGCTGCACCTACCAAGACCTTTTGAGATAACCAGGCTGTAAGACAGGTCAGTAGACTATTGTAAAGCCTTGCTAAAGAAGGTTATGTATAATACCCGAAAAGTCATACAACAATCATGGCAAGTTACTGGAGCTTCACAACCCCTTTTATACGCCTGCGTGAGGATGGCTTCCGACTTGCGATTCTTGCCAATGGTCAACTCAAGGATCAGGTGGAGAAGGCGGAAGCCATCAGAGTGCATCATCTTGTCGACCAGTTCATTACATCAGAAGAAGCAGGTTACTATAAGCCCTATCCTACTATTCGCCCTATGTATCTACTTACAGTATTCTTTGGTAACTACTAACTTAAGGTAGTTATAAAAGCAGTTGCAAGAACTGCCTTA
>MU846414.1:0-27033 GCA_030867225.1 Colletotrichum caudatum
TAGTTCTTTATTATATGTAAAGAATAAAAGGAGCTATTACAGCTAGCCGGTTACACGGTTAGCTATTATTTACCTCAGGTTGGGTGGATCTACTGGAAGGGCGGAGACCTAATTATCTGAGGATGAGTCATCGGGGTTAAGCCCGATAACTCCGATAGCTCGGCGATGGTCAACATCGCAACACAATCATTTGAATGGCATGCCTTAACCCATGCTGATCCCTTCGGCAAAACGTCCGACAATAAAGCTCGATGCATAGCATAGTCTCCCGAACCGCGGTCTAAAGTCTAATATTTACTAACTGCGTACTAACGATTAGACTTTTCGTGATTAATACGCTGTACTCACTTGTGATGGTTTCTGGGCTCTTCGACATGAGAGTCCTACTCCTCTACCGAGCCAGGTTTCCCAAACCATGATTGGACAAACCTCTCCTTGTCTCCAGCTACCACTCTCTTCTACGATGATCAGGGGCGAAGAGAAAAAGGGATTGAGATACCGTATACTGGCTCAAGTTCAAGAATCGAAGATAGTTTCGTAGTCTTCCGATGCTCTGGTTTCTACGGAGCCTCTATCTCTGTTGATACGCAGTCGAAATTCACGAGCAAGGTTGTTCTTAACACAGACATATGACGAAGGTTGGGAGTTAAAATCAGCTAACCATTATTAGGCTTTCTTCCCGATTATTGATTGATGGATATGGTCGTGGTATAGTGCAGTTCACCCGGTACGTATGTAACATCACGGCACGTAGACCCGATACGCGGCGGCACCTCTGACCTGTGCTACATCTCAATCTCTCAATACGGTATGAGATGCCCGATGACGCAGAGCAGCTGCTAAACCCAACTTCACTCTAACCGTGGCGCAAATGGTCTTTAGGCGCCGGAACGTCAGCGACAACCGGCAATGATTTTCTACCCGATTGCAATGCCTGAAATCTCGGCGTAACCTCGTGGATTGGACGATTTGACCTCCGGACAGCACCCGTGATTCTAAATCCTGATGTATGGCACTGATCAAAATGATAAATACTTGTGGTCAAGCATGAGGCTTTCCCGCCCCGTTTCCCAACTCTGGGTCGAGGTAAATGTTTTCGATCATTACTTCCAGTTTAGTGAGTAGCCCAGTTCCGGTCGGAGGTCTATTAGCAGGCCGTCACTGTCAGTGTTCTGCTACAATACCCTGCTTTCCCTATTTAAATCGTTGTTCTACCTCCAGACTTGGGTTAAACTTTAGAAAAAGACCGATAAGGCAACAGTAGGCAGGCGCTGGCAAAGTGGCTGGCAACAGTGGGCAGGCGGTGATAACAGTAATAACAGGGGTCCTAGCAGTATATTTATCAAATTAACCTGTAACCTGGCACCAAACTCTTGTTAACCCTAACCCTATGTGTCTTCTTATCGGAGTACGGCTGATATCGGACTGCTATCGAAGTTGCCGATCAGGCTCTTAGTCTTGATGTTACCTTGGCCACAGAATGGCATATAAATTCTGGCAGAGACAAAAGAACAAGCCCTAGGGGAGTTTTCAAGGACCACACATACAAAGATCTCGTACGGCAAGGGACGTTTTTCACATTACAATTTCCACTACACAAGATAAATGATCGAGTTCTGAAGTCTCGTCCTCCTAGCTTAAGAGCTTTCTAGACTAACAATGAGAAAAGAAAGCTGAAAGCCGATAATATCGGCTGATATATGACTAGGCGTGTGCTTGACAGCACACCAAGTACCATGGGGTCATTGGGCTTTTGGATTCTGGCCCTAGTGTGCTGAACGGAAGGGCCGGGGAGCGTCCCAGCGTCCGTGGCACTTGCGTCTGTCAAAGGCTCGGCGCAGTGTGCACAGTCTACATAGTGTCCGCACTATGAATCTATTCACCGGGTCTGCCACGTCTTCCAAAGTACGGCCGTTGGGAGGTAGTCAAGAGTCGCCACGGAAAAAGGATCAAAGGGGTGTGTGTCAGGGGCCCAATTCCTGACTGCATTGGACAAAGCGGCAACGGCCGTTGTTCGAGGACCTGCGGATCTTTACCGTTGAATTTCTGTGTAATGCAACACCCGATCTGGGGATGCGATATTTCGATTTCATCCCTTATAACATTCATCCGCAGATCGCGCGTCTGAGCCTGGTTGATACAGGAGAGGGGATGGCTTCAGTAGTTCAGACGCGGGATACCGGGATGTATGAGCTGGGACCGAGCCAAGGTCTGCGCGAGAGCACTGTTGAAGCCTCATGACAGCTGTTTCCGTCACAGCGTAACCTTGCAGGGCGGGGCTCGTTACGATGGGAGTTGCCAAGCTGCAAGTATGACATCTGGAGAATGAAAAATATCTTGCTTCTCTTTTAGAAAAGGCTCTCGAGTCTTCAGACACTCCTGGTCCCTTGCGTCGTTGAACCGTGCAAGGGCTCGTTTCCAGAATCATATTCGATAGTCTCGTTCGTGACAATACGCATCTTCGGCAAGAGCCCAGCCAGCCGGTTCACTGGTGCGACATGATAGAACAGGAGTCCTAAGATCGGCGGTCATTAGAGGCATATAGATTCGTGTAAAACATTCAGAACCACCCTTTGCCGTTTCATGAAGGCGTGGAGGCCAGATCTTTTGATCGTAAACCCAGTTTGTATCAGTGGATTATACGGAGGTAGTGGACCGGTTCCGTCGGGTAAGTTGACATGGCGAGGCTCTACTACGGCATCGGGCCAAAGTTTAAAACCCCCTCGTCAGGTAAATGTGGCCGAGCTTTTTCGATTATGTCAGCAGTAGGTACTTGGCAATACAGCCCCTTGCTAGGTAAGGGACGGAAGATTAGGAGGAGTGACCTAGCGCAAAGCCTGTCATAAAATGCGGGGACCAATGTGAGATCCTTGTAGGTATACGGATACTCGGTAGAAAGAAGTGACTGACTTGAGTATGCGTCAGCGAAGATCATGCAAGTGGGTAGGGATGGCGCTTCATGCGGGAATGGAAGCCGTTTTGAGTGTGGAGACCGGCGCCAATGCTTGGCGTTGCCCGTTTCACCAGGATTTGGCATTGCGGCGTCGGGGTCGGAGCAATGGCGACGGCTGGCTGAAGTGCCCATGGCGAAAGTGTCGCAGGTTGCAATCCCAGACGGGGGCCAGGCGGGGGCTGTTGGGCGAGGCTGGCTGATAACCCACGTCACATGCGTCTCGCAGCGGGGGGTTCGTAGACACAAGACAATGCTGATGGGCTTGGGGGTTCTTCGGGTCGCCGATGATACTGAAGGCGGAACGAGTTGGACTGGGGGGCGAATGAAGGCGAGGGTGAGTGACGGGTAGGTGTCAGGCTGCTTGAGTATGCGGTAGGAGTCGAGTTGGGTACGATGCCGAGTCCCGAAACGAGCAGGGCGGGTTGGGTGTTGGACTAGTGGTACTGTGTTCCAAAGCAGGGCAGCTGCCAGTCATCGTCGTCGTGTCGTGTCGGGTTGTGTGGGTGGTTTGGAGTGAGGGTGAGCGAGGCAAAGCTTCAGCCTCGCCCAACAGGCGTCGTTGGGCCAAGAAAGAGATGGGCTGATGGACGGGAGGAAGAAAGCGAGATGCTTGATCTCTTTAAGCTTGAACAGCGGAGCGACATACGGTTGGTTTGGCCGATTGATTAGGATGAATCAAAGACAGGTGATCTTTAAACAACATCGTACGAGTCTGACGTGGAAGAAGGCATGGATGGGCCGATGGAAGGCTTCTTTGCTGGGTGGTGTGAGGACGAGTGGCACGTTGAGCAAAGGGGGCAGACATGGAGTAAGAGCGCCTGGAGGCGAAGGGCCATGCGCCATTGGACCGGAGCTGCAGATGGGCTCAGACCTTCCGTGAGTGCCAAGAGGAGCGGCCACCTGACAAGAGCCAGGCAGGGGTCATGACGAACAGCTGTCATGCGAACCTTGCTCGGGCGACAGGTGATGGATGGATGGAATCAAAGTGACTGGCTGACAGGCGTTGACAGGCGTTGACAGGCGTTGACAGAAGTGCCTCGGATGCCTCAGTGTCTACATAGTACATAGGTACGTACTTGCGTGGCAGGCGCGGATAGTGGAACTGGGTTGAATGGAATCAAAGTGACAGACTAGGTAACGGGGGCCGTCCGGCTAGGGACCAGGGGTGGAAGGCATTAGCTAGGGCCTAAACGCAAGAAAGCCTCGAGGTTTGATGCACACACTACGGATACCTATGGGTTGACAGAGCCGCTAAGGATCTTGAAGGTTTCAAGACGGGGATAATGTATCGACGGGGTTCAAAGCCCTAGTAGTAGTATGTGTACTTGGCACCATTAGGTATGTACAAAGTACGTAGTGGTGCTAGGATGACGAGTTTGGATATTTGACGGGTGCCACATGGACCACAACAGCCAAATACGTGAATGAAGACGATGAAGAGGAACGGTTGTGGATAGGGGACCCTGGATTGAGGGGTGGAGAAGATGCA
Organism: Colletotrichum caudatum; assembly: GCA_030867225.1. NCBI lineage: Eukaryota > Fungi > Ascomycota > Sordariomycetes > Glomerellales > Glomerellaceae > Colletotrichum > Colletotrichum caudatum. Next base: position 4,443 of record MU846414.1, read on the forward strand.
GCATGTGTAACGTCCCCTGCCGCTAACCCTAGAGAAGACTCGTGCATCCATTGGATAGGTAGCCAGTCGTTAGTGGTGCGCCTGCCGGTTTCCCGTCATTACCTAGCCAGTCCTCTTAAACTTGTTTTCGGCTGTAGATAGGGATGGATATAAGGTACAGTCATTTACATACCTAGTACCTAGACACGCACGGCATGGAGGGAGACACGTTGTGGACTAAGATATAACGAAGGAAGGACGGAAGGCCCAGATGCCAAAGGCAGATAGACAGCCGAGGTCGAGACGCTCAGGAACTGGAGTGAGAGTGCATGTCAAGGGGTCACCATAGCAAGCGGCATTCCATTTCTGGTCAGCTACGGATAATTCGGGCTCGCTCTTTGAGGAGACCACTGCCAGGGGGGGACGCAGGTCGTCGAATTGCATTCATCACCATGCATGCAGGTACCCAGATATAGTGTAGTGTACGAGATTGGCGCATCTCGGTAGTCGAGTCGAATCCTCCCATGACTGTTCCTACCTAGGTAGGCAGGTAGGTTTGCTAGAATAGCACACTCTTACAATACGAAGCATACGTACCTAACTAGGTACCTGGGCAAGGTAGGTAGGTGGATAGGTGGGTAAGTAGGTAAGTATGTACTCTGTATCCGTAGGTGCTGTGCAGAAGAAACTACAGCGCCAACCACCAGCAAATCGTATGTTACCCACCACCACCAGTGCTGACAGCCACCGACCGCATCCTTCCGTGCTGTGCTGTGCTGTGCTGTGCTGTGCTGCACCACACTGCACTGCACTGCTCTTCTCTTCTCGTACAAGTCACCACCCACCGTTAAGCGCCCAGCGAACATGGACCCGGCCGAAACGGGTCTGGCGTCCGTGTTCCAAAATTACCCTCTCGCCAATCAGCGACCGCATTTGCTTCTTTTTGACGATTCCCATCACCTGCTTAACTGCCCACTCTGAGATCCGTTCGTCTGGGCGGGCGGCAAAAGAGCAAAAATACGTGGGCGGGTCTGCCTGGCTGACCATTGACCGTCGTCGCTCAACACGGAGCGACGCTGTGCTGCTGGAGGAATTGGACAATGAATGGCCACCCGACCCGAGCGCAATAGCTGCATGCGCCATGCCATCAACGTCCACGGCTCTTGCGGAGGCCATGTGGACGCGCGGGTATGAGGACCTGAGCTAGGTAGACTCGTTGTCGTCGCTTCACCTATTATTTCCCTTTTGATCCCCTTATCTTCCCAACCCTTTCCTTTCTCCCCTCTCCCTGCTTCCCAACTGTGCGGTACACCCCGTCATCTTATTTCCGGCCATAAAATCTCCCGTTGGTTCCAACAGCACAGCAATCGAGCGGCGTGGCATCGCATCTACGGCGCACAGAACAATCGAGCCGCATTTACCAAAGCGGTATAGCAGAGGGAGGAAGGACATCGTGGAAAAAAAGATAGGGAGAGGGTGGGGGAAAAAAGAAGAAAAAAGCGGAAACGACATTTGCCCCCCCTGTTGTAGCCGAAACGTCAGAATAGCCTCGAAGCCCCTCGTCAAAGCGCCTCTAACAGAAGTCGTCTCAACTCTGCCCACCAGCTGTCGCACCTGGGCCTGCCGTCCGATCAGTATCGCCTTTCGGATCGGACTGACACAGCTCCTTCCAACTGCGAAACCCCTCCAACGTCTGATCTACCGAATCGCCCAGTCCACTTAGCAAGAAGGCACCCCCCCCCCCCCCCCGGCCCTGTACCGTCCACCGCCCAGTCCAACGGCACCCTGCTCAACAGCCATTGATATCGACAGGGGGGTTCATGGGACATTCTACATCCGAACAACTTGCACCGCACGAACCACCAGCAAACCTCCTCCACCACCACCACCACCACTACCCACCTTCCATCGCCGGAATTAAGTCTATCCATTCTACCATCACCGGGATCAAGTCTATCCATTCTACAGAGATAGGCTGTCTACCCCGGTCTATTCCTAATCCTAATAACCGATTTTCGTCCAGTACCATCCCTGCTAGGCGAGCATCAGGCGTGCCAGGTAGACAAATCCACCCTCACTCACAACGGATACCGCTCGGTCTTGACCATCTTCCGGCTCGCCTCTTTATGGCTCTCCCCCCACCCGCCCCAAGCTTCGTCTCGTCTGCTTACACCTCTCCCTTTCCACCCTCATTTTTCTCTTCTTCTCCTTCATCGTTGTTGTTTCTCGGCTAGGTCAAAGAGTCAAAAGTAAACCCTCGAGCCCGTTGCGACTAACGAGATTCCTTCCTTTCCTTCGCTGCTGGCTCAGATCATTCTTTATTAAACCATTCAATCCCGTTTGCTTGGTGTCTGTTTTCTTTCGACTCCGTATTCGCTGCTATTGTTCGTCGAGTGCGCCACTTCGGATATATAAGAGACGTTTTTAATTCGGGGATCGACAACAAAAAGAGGTTGGGAACGAGATTTGATACCGCGAAGTTGTAGTTGGTTGGGTTTGCTGGAATTCGACTCGCCCGACGCCCACTCACGAGCCGATCCGCGATACAAGCAGCCACGACCCTATCGCCAACTCCCCAATACTGTCGCAGGTCGACACCCTAATATATCTACATAAGAGAGGGACATCCAACTGAACATGTCGGGTGATCTCACTTTGGGGGTCCTGGTGCGGAAGCAGTTCACCGGCCCCAAGCTGTTGTTCCACTTCCTCTTCTGGACTTTCCACTGGGGTCTTTTCGCCTATGGCTGGTGAGCCTTCCTGCATTCTTTTGATATGGTACCTTGGGCCGCATACTAACCCTCTGTCTCAGGTATAAGCAAGCCGCAGATGCGAGACTCGCGGGTCTGAACACTCTGCAGTACTCCGTCTGGATTTCGAGAGGTGCCGGTTTGGTTCTAAGCGTCGACACCATGCTCATCCTGCTCCCCGTCTGCCGAACGATTATGCGATGGATCCGACCCAAGCTTCGCTTCGTGCCCCTCGACGAGAACCTCTGGCTTCACAGGCAGCTTGCGTACGCGATGCTCATTTTCACCATCTTGCACACGTCTGCCCATTACATCAAGTAAGCCCAGCCCGCTATTCTAGACCGAGCTTGCAAATGCTAATACCCGCAGCTTCTTTAACGTCGAGGTGACCCAGATTCGACCTGTCACGGCCATCCAGATCCACTACGCCCAGGCCGGTGGTATCACTGGCCACGTCATGCTGCTGTGCATGCTTCTGATGTACACGACCGCCCACGCCCGCATCCGTCAGCAGTCGTTTGAGACCTTCTGGTACACTCACCACCTCTTCATCCCCTTCTTCTTGGGACTTTACACCCATACCACCGGCTGTTTTGTGCGTGACACTGCCCTCCCGTTCTCTCCGTTCGCCGGAAAGGACTACTGGGACCACTGCATCGGTTACCTCGGTTGGAGATGGGAGCTCTGGACGGGTGCTTTCTACCTCTTGGAACGTACCTACCGTGAGGTTCGTGCCCGTCGCCGTACCAAGATCACCCGTGTCGTTCGCCACCCCTATGGTCAGTCTGCCACCTCGAAATCCCTCCCGGCCGTAATGCTGACCCATTCGCAGATGTCGTCGAGCTTCAGTTCAACAAGCCGTCGTTCAAGTACAAGGCCGGCCAGTGGCTCTTCCTCCAGGTTCCCTCCGTCTCAAACTACCAGTGGCACCCGTTCACCATTACCTCCTGCCCGTTCGACCCCTACGTCTCGGTCCACGTCCGCCAGGTCGGTGACTTCACTCGGGCTCTTGGTGACGCTGTTGGTGCCGGAGCTTCCCAGGCCAAGCTCTACGACGGTGTCGACCCTATGGGCATGTACGAGGTTGCGCTCCAGAACGGTCAGCAAATGCCGGATCTTCGCATTGACGGACCCTACGGAGCTCCCGCTGAGGATGTCTTTGAGAACGAAATTGCTGTGTTGATTGGTACCGGTATTGGTGTCACTCCATGGGCCTCAATTCTCAAAAACATATGGCACTTGCGCAACGGCCCGAACCCGCCTACCCGCCTCCGCCGTGTCGAGTTCATCTGGGTCTGCAAGGATACGGGTTCATTTGAATGGTTCCAGACTCTGCTTTCTTCCCTTGAGGAGCAATCTAACGAGGCTGCCCGCGTTCCTGGCAGCTCCGGTGTTGAGTTCTTGAAGATCCACACGTACCTTACCCAGAAGCTGGACATGGACACGACACAAAACATTGTGCTCAACTCTGTCGGCTCAGAAGTCGACCCCCTTACCGAGCTCAAGTCCCGCACCAACTTCGGCCGACCCAACTTCTCCAAGCTCTTCAGCACTATGCGCGATGGTATTATCGACAGAACATACCTCAACGGCTTGGAAGGCAGCATGCGCACAACTGTCGGTGTCTACTTCTGCGGTCCCTCCGCTGCTGGTGAGTGCCAAATTGGTGACAGAATACGGAACTTTACTAACAGGTCTATGCAGCTCGCGATATCAAAACTGCTTGCAAGGACGCAACCGTCCGCGAGGTCAACTTCCGTTTCTGGAAGGAACACTTTTAAAAGGGGGGGGTTGCCCTTTTCACGAATTAAAACATCAAAAACAAGCATCTTTAGCGACACGGTTGGGTTCTGTACATGTAGGAAAAGATCATGCCTGGAGACGATACCTACAGCTGTCGGAAGCTTCTTAGCTACGGAATGTGGTTGGTGACACCAAGAGGAAAGCCAGCTGCATAGCGGCAGGCGGGAAGGCATTGGCTGGAATGCATTAAGACACCCACTCAGCGATGTGCATCATCTTACATCTTTTGCCGCCACTCGCGTCAAAGTTCTATTATTTGTTACCTGTTATGGAGGCTTTGGGTGGCGGGAGGTCAATGTTCTCTCACATATATAAGGCCCATATATATATATCATTTTTCAACTACAGCAAATGGTTCATTCCAAGTCTACTTTTTCCTACGTATCATTCATCTAGAGGGAGACGACAGAAGACGTCGATCAGGTTGAATAGGGTTATATTACACAACCTTGTGTAACACCCACCTATCATGCAAGTGCGAACCACTCCAAAGTGTTGACTTGACCAACTTCCTTGTATCGGATGCGGATTGTCAGCCGTACGCTGTGCCGAATCTGTCTGCCGAGACCCGGGTGGTCCCACTGAGGTGAGATAGGTTATTGCGTCGCGGGTCGGAGACGATACGGTATGTATGGTACATATCGTACGTCTACGGGGGATAACCATAAAGGCTGAACTTTCCTCAGGGTGCATCCGGCGGAATCCATTCGGCGTCGCCACAGTCTCCCTACCCGTAGCTGCCGTGATTGCCGTGCCGTTGGACCACAGGTCCAGGTCTTAGTCAGCCCTAAGCCACCCCCCGGCGTCGTTGAAGGAACTCTTTGCTCCTATAGTACGATCGGGTGGAAAAGGGGGTTGATACGGCAGTGGTACGTGCCGGCGGTTCATTGTTCTGTGGTGCTGGCTCTGATCGCTTTCCAAACAGTTGGCGTTTCAAGTCCTGCTAGGGGGGCGGGTTGTCGCGGCCCGGTTTGTGCGGGCTGACGGCGGGAGAGCAGTGAACCGGCCGGTGTGGATCGGTCAGCGTCGAAAAGACATTTAGGGATAAGTGCCTCCCTCTCTCTATCTCTCTCTCTCTCTTTGCGTTGCTAGACATTGATATTTGGCAAGTTTGAGACATCAGCACATGGTTGGGCGGACGCGCTCGGTTGGTGGTATGATGATACGACGATGAGCGCCCCAGACGAGATGCCGGGCGAGAACGTTGGGGGGAAGGGCTAGTCCTAACCGGAAGACTCTGATTAGAAGCAAGAAGAGTGGAGAACGAACGTTGTGGGATGCCGCTGCCCATGACCGGCAAAAGAGAGTGGCCCAGTGACGAATATCGACTTGGGGAAGGGGGGGGGGGGTGGCGGTTGTAAGACAAAAGATGAGATGAAGACGGCATCTTCTGGAGTCGCTGGTACGGTGCGGCGTCACGTCGCGAGTAAGGCTTGGCAAAAGGAAGCGGGCAGTTCCGGGCGTTTGGCGTCCTTTCTCAAATGTGCGGGATCGCAATGACAGTCGGTGCTTTCCGGATGTCCCGATGTTTTGTCCGCCCCGTGAAGGGGATCCTTCTGTGCAACGTGTTCCCTCAAGACGTGGCCGCCCGCCGGGAACGACGGATGTCGAAGAGGGGGAAGGGATAAGGGGACTATCAATTCTTTGCGGCCCCGCCTGAGCGGATTATTTATCAGAAACTTGACGGAGTCAGGTTCCCTTGCGTTGATGTGTGAACCTTGAGAGGGTCTGTTTTTTTTTGTTTTTTTTTTCTCTTTCTCTCTCTCTTCCAGTGATTTACGTATTGATTTTGGGATGACTGGGGATACATGCTGTTGTAACAGTACTTAAGTACTGTTGTAGCAGTGATAACTGCGGTTCCACTTTTGTTATTACAGTTATGAGCCTAGTATTTCTACAAGCTGTCTGTGGGCCCTAATGGTATGTTTTCTGTCTTATGTAACTAGTCAGCTAGACTGTATGGGTTTGATTCCTAGATCAAGAGGTGCACTTACCTAGGCTGGTGCTAAAGCTAGGACTACACAAGGCCTTGAATAACAAAAGTAGAGATAGCTGCCTGAACTTCGGCAAGATATACCTAATCAAGAGGTTAAAGCGCCAGTCTCCCTAGCACGTCAGAAAACTGAGGGGGTGTGTCGTGACAGTACTTAAGTGCAGTTATAGTAGAGACAACCGTGGTTCCACTTTTGTCATCACAACATGCTTATTGCGCACTGCTCTTTGCATGCGCCTCTATTTAGGTTTCTACTTGGGGTGGTGGAAATGCAAAGGTTCGTCCCAAGAGCCCCCCCCCCTCCCTCCTCCCCTTCCAAACGCCTGTGATCGTGTGTCGGGACTAAAGTTTGAGGGTTGAGACACGGCCTAGGGGTTTTTTGAGATGACACTGCAACGACTTTAGGCTAGGCCGCTAGTTTGAGGTGTCGCCGGTAATTCAGGTAAAACAGAGTTTCGGAAGTAAGTGGGTCTCGACCATGTATGCTAAAGGCGAAGTCACGCTTAATTCGATGTTGTTAAAGAAGAAGAAGAAAAAGAAGATCAAGTGGTTGAACAATCCAGCTGGGGTTGGAGCCCATGGCTCAGAACAACTCCACTCGTCTGGTGTCGCCCATTGAGGTTGAGCCACGAACGCTATTATACAAGCACGAGCTCTTACTTTGACCGCATGAGCAACATCGCAAACGCACCGGTTGTCCAGACTGCACCTACTGCGCCGGGGCATGGTACGTATTTGGACGATAGTTGCCCACGTGTAGTAAGCATAGCGGCAGAGGTCCCAGACCGCCGGATCGTTCTCATGCACGGGGCAATATGGTCTACGGCCGTGTTGCTTTCAAGCATCAGCTCGCCCGGCACCTCATCTTGCACGTAATACCATAACAGCGTAAGAAGTTGGTCGGAATTCACGTCACTTTCCCCTCCAACTGCCCTCGTCTCATCAACACTCGAGACACTACAAGAGACCAACTTTGACGGCGTGGAAGAGAAGAATAGTGAATGACAGACTGACAGTACAACGGCCTAGTCCTCTACCATAATCAGGTGCCGGGCACAGTTTCGCACAGTTTCGCACATCCCTCTCCCGCACGTGTTCCCCGCGCGCGCCTCTTTGTAATTGATTCATTACCTGCAGAAGTCGTCCTTCCCGCCACCGCCATCTACACAGTTGCCGCAGTAGACGTTCCAGCGAATCCATCCGTTGCTGCCACAGTGGAAGAGGGAATGTCTCTCGTACGGGTCCTCGCGGGGGAGCCCGACTCTCTGGAGCTCGTCGTCGATCTCGCGCATGTAGTTCCCTTTTGTGTCCAAAGAGTCAGTTCATGGCACGATAACGGGTGGTGGGGAAGGAGGACCTACCCTTCTTCAGCAGGTTATACCCGCAGTACTCGAGACCCTCGTTACAGGCCTTGGCCTCAGTAAGGGGGTACAGAATGCTTGCCAGCGCGAGAAGAATGCTGATGGGCTTCGTCATGATGGATGTATTGGCAAAAGAATTGATTTGGAAGCGGGCGATATGGTCGGTTGGTGACTAGTCTGAACGGATCTGTTCTGGCGGTTCTGTACCCTGCTATCAATAACTTGCGAGGACCGGCGTGTTGCTTGACTTGTACTTATAGTCCCGCCGGGATTGTCTGTTTGGCTATATTACTCAAGTCACAATGCTAGGGTCACAAAAGTGTCAGCCATCGGATGATGTTACGTTGATGCCCATCCAGCGGAGTGCTCCATCAGCTCAAACGCCTACTTGCACAATGCAGCTTATGAATCTATACTCACTGCAAAGTCCAAGGAACTCGGCGGCCAATAGTTGGAAGGGCATATGAGACACAAGCACAGCAATCGGCAATAGCCATCACCTGCATCTACTAATTGCTATGATACGATGTCGGGCGCTTCAGTCAGCATTGTTTACGTACAAATTACTTTCATGAAGCCAAGTAACGTACGTCTCATTGCACAGAAGTATTCAAGTCGTTTTTCTCTCGTGTTTCCTTGGCAGATGTGTAGATTCCTTGTTTACATTCAAGACATCAAGAAACGCTTGGCCCGCGCCGCAGGGAAAGAGCAAAACGAGTGTGTGTGTGTGTGTGTGTGTGATCCACGACACCTCATCTGCAAGCCAATGTTGCTTGTGATCTTGAGGCTTCCTCCCCGGCAGACGAAGGAAGCTACAATTCAAACTTCTGCCACTTCCAACGCACAGGTAGTTGTGGTAATAAGCTGCATTCAGCCGTAAGAATCAGAGTTTTGTTTATTCACCTGCAGTAAGCTGACAACTCGCCAGCGTTCTACTGCTAGTTAGAAACCGCATGTCTTGGCGTACAGTATAGGTGGAGCGGAGACGGTTGTAGAGTCTCCGGGAAACAATCACCTCCGTATGACGGGCCAGAACGACGCCAGCGGTGGGCAAGTAATCAAGGAATATGGCGCAGCTTGCTTTTTTTTTTTTTTTTTTTTTTTTGCACCCTGATATGGGACCATGTTGGGCTCGCAACTTCGTAAACCGGCGAACCAGGGTTGAGGGGAATTTCGAACAACTGGCTCGCAGCAATGCTGTAAGCATGTTCATAGCCTGTTTTGTGACGCCACGCATAGCTGCCGGGGGGGAAGGGGGAAGAGCCGATGTTTGATTGTATCAGCTGGGCAAAAGATGCATCGTGGACGGGTGCATGTCACAAATCAGGCGGTCCGGACGGAAGGCAACTAACGGCAACCAAATAAAACCCTGTCGTGACAGTACTTGAGTGCAGTCAGTTGTCGCAGTAGCAACTGTGGTTCCACTTTTGTCATCACAAACCTATTGACAAACTCGGGTATCTATGTGCGGGGTTACCAATCGCTTGCTTGACTGGGCGTCTGGCTTGCATTGGGTCGTACCGAGGCCAAGAACGCGAGGCTTTTTATTACTGCGTAGATGTTGGCCAAGCCCAAAAGTCGATGCAGTCGCTCAGGTAGAGCCCGGCCGGTGTGATGATTCGCTCTTAATGTTGAAAACGTTATGCCGCGTTCTCGAAGACGGGGGTTTCCTTTTTTTCCTTTTTTTTTCTTTTTTCTCTTCGCCCTTTTTTTCTTTCTTCAACTCTTTACCGAAATCCGCACGCCCAGGCGCTTTACATCCTCCTGGCCGAGAAGAATCAGTGACAAAGTCTCGTAACTTGTCAGTTCCAGGCCCCATGTTCGTGCGGGAGCATGGCAAACAAAACGTAATGTCATGGCCCTAAAGCTACAGGATGCAGACATTATTGTGAGTTCCAGCTGCCCATGGTTGCACACGAGCTAGGCTGGGGTTTCTCTTGCATAAAGCTTGTCGTGTCAGACTGGCGGAATGTTGGCACACGCAGCCACTCAGCCCCATGCAGCATAAGACGGAGAACGCCGCACGAGTCTTGCATCGAGAATCGCCTGCGCCAAGCTAATTGGTGCACGTGAAGCGCGGAGGTTGAAAGTCTATACGACGAGTTGCTTCCTATCCCGCAAGATGTCAAGCCACTCTCGCTTCATAGTCTTACAATAAAATTTTGTCAGAGCGATGGTTATTAGGATCCCTATAAGTATGACACACCCACTACCAGAATCCTAGTACACTAGAGTGAGAGTCTTTAGAACTGCTTGAGCAGCGCCTCGTCTGTATTCAACATAGTCTTTTCCTGTACTGCCCACCAACACTACACTATGATGTCTCCAACTCTAGCTCGACTCTTCCATCTGCTCACGACGCTGTCCATGGCGGCTACCGTCCTCGCCGAGACTGGCGTCACCACCCGGTACTGGGACTGCTGCAAGCCGTCGTGTGCCTGGCCCGGCAAGGCGCAGGTTTCGGAACCCGTCCGGACCTGCAACAAGAACGACAAATGGCCAACCCCGCTCAACCCCAACACGCAGTCGGGTTGCAATGGCGGCGGCGCGTACACGTGCAGCAACAATGGCCCGTGGGCTGTTAACGACAACCTGGCGTACGGCTTTGCGGCGGCCAAGCTCGCCGGGAAGTCTGAGCAGAACTGGTGCTGTGCCTGCTACAAGTAGGTCGAACCCGACGTGACTCGGACGTAGCGTGGAAGAGATCAACGATCAAGCAGTTGAAAAATGAGTATCCGGAGGGACTGGCGTGGAGGCATTCTCTGGTTTGTTCTATGCGGCTGACAAGTTCTCCCAACCCACCAGGCTTACCTTTACGTCAACCTCCATTGCCGGCAAGCAGATGATTGTCCAGGTGACCAACACCGGCGGCGACTTGGGGGCCAACCACTTCGACCTCGCCATCCCCGGGGGCGGCGTCGGCATGTTCCCCCAGGGGTGCCAATCGCAGTTCAACGGCGCCTGGATGGGCGACACGTACGGCGGCTACCGGAACAGGAACGACTGCAACAACCTCCCCGCGGGCCAGTTCCGCGACGGCTGCTTCTTCCGTTTCGACTGGTTCCAAAACGCCCAGAACCCCAACGTCGAGTTTCAAGAGGTATCTTGCCCGCAGGCCATGATTGACAGGTCGCACTGTGGCCGTTGGAGCTCCAGGGTCCTGGTCGACCAGAGCCAAGAGAGGGTTTTCCAACAGCCCGGAGAGGAACTGTAGATCGATCTGCCCCCCAGAAGAAGCTTAGGTGCCATGGAATACCTTGGCCCATGAGGGGGGGGGATTGGGGGATTGGGGGCACAGAGCTGAAGGCGGCACTACTCTTGTATGACGCAAAGGTGGTGGTGAGGAGGGCAAAAGGCAGTTTTGAATTTGCCGAGTTTTAGGCATGAATGGGTAGGTAGATATGGGCTCGTTGAGGAAAGAGTGACAAATGTGTTTCGTCAAATTAGACTATCCGCTAGTTTGTTTTGACACTGCCGCTAGTTGCTGACAACTTGGACTAAGATCGATCGCCCCTCGCAACACGGGTTCGGACCTGTGTTGCCGTCTGATCTATCTCACCCACCGATGATCAAAGGCAGTCGTAACGCAGGGGCGGCAACCCTTACCCAGAGTTTGGCAAACGTGACTGGCTTCCACGGTGTCGTCACACGGCAAGCGAATCCGCAGTGCAATTGAGACAGAAGCTTGCATCGGTCTCACCCGAGCAACACTGCGATTTCCTACTGCGAAGTGCTCACCTCGTCACAATGATACAGCCCTGAGTAACCTCTGCACTGAAGTGGGCACAACTGCCACATATGTTCGTGACTTATCATTCGACCCCATCAAAATATACTGGGCACTGAGCGGCTGATGCCAGAGGACAGGGTGTTGCTCTCTAGCATTTCTTTCCTCGACGGTGGAATCCATCGCATGGACAGTGCCACGTGGAACAAACACGACTTTGCGTCGTCGTGAACAAGAGAATAGGTCATGTGATAACGAGGCCATGGTTGCAAGTAGCCTGGTTCATTAATCATCAGAAGGCAGTCCAGTTATTAATTGGCTATTGGTCGTGTAACAGCTACTACCACCACCATCACCACTCAGCAGGGAGCACAACATCATTGATGTCGCCACCATTATAATTACTCGTTTTTTCATCAGTCTATAGGCGATCAAAAGGTTGCAGGTCAGACAACGATCGGCCCTCTCTGGATACACACTTTTTCTTAGTGTAATAGGAAGTCGAAAATCAGTCGGTTTTCGTCCGCTCTTACTCTCTTCGCTGGTCATGCATGGCCTTGCATCGAATCCCATCCCCGCTCCAGCTTGCTTCACACATGGACGCTCACGGCCGATTCCGTGACCACTTATAGACATACCAAAAGTCTAGTGCCCGATCCCGTGGCTTTACGCAGACGACACCTCAAGCTTCCGCCGGGGAAACCTCGACAGGGTCAATCAAGGCCTCGCCTGGGGAAGGATGATTTCCTGCCGGAGGGAGGCCGAATATTGCCAGGGGTCGCCTGGACAGCAAGCTGCCATAGATCGACCCCGTGCTCGCGATGGGTAGGGGGCCGGGGAAGCGCCGATATACTGTGTCTCTTCGTCATCTTGTCTTTTTGCCCACAGGACGGATGTCGAGACATACGTTTGCAAAAGAGGCATGGAGCTGGCCGACGCCGCGTCGACAGAATGATGAGAGAGGAGAAGGCCAGTGGAACTCATACGCCCCCCCCCCCCCCCCAGACGTTGATTCGTCCGGAGGCCTCACCTTGATTCACTTTTCTTTGCAACAAATGGCTTGGACCTGTACGCCTATAGTGTTGCAACGAGCCTCGCTGGGCCAAAGGCTGTCGGCAGGCAAAGCAGCAGCAGCAGCATTCTGGCATCGCTCCGGGCCGTGGAAGGGCAGAGTTGATGACTGCCCCGGCCAACCCGATCCAGCTCCGGTGCCAGTTTTTGCTTTTCGTCGCGCGCAGCTCGACTGCTGGAAGACACCGTTTCCTGTTGGAAACCCTTCCAAGCCGCGCGATCCTGACGGGAACACCTGACTGCGGCAGCGCAACACCTCTCGCAATGAAGTGATACATGTATCCTGTTGACATACTCTGTTAACTTTGGGGGCATCGTAAGGGGTGACACTCCGGCTTCCCAGGTTCCTTGGCTTTGGTAACCCGTAACTCTGCCTGGTGCGGACTTCCGTACGTCATAGTCGCCATCGACGTTTGGCAGATTCCAACTGTTTAGAATACGACCGGCCACATATTTGAACTTTTTCGAAGTAATATTTTTTAGCATTGCGCCTCGCTGATAAAATATTAACAGCTTTGCCTAGGGTGTCAGCAATGTACATTTGACACCATGGTCTATGATCAAAATGCGGAGGAAGTCACTCTTCTAGAGCCGCACGAGTGGGTAGTTACGAACATGCCCAGTCGTCTCTGGAAAAGCGTCATTCTTCTCCACCTTGCGTGCGATGTGGTCGAGAGGCAGAGGCATCGAGTCGCCACAAAACGTGGGGCTTCATCCGCAGACAGTTGCCGGCGCGGCTCCGCGTGCAGAATAGGACGGAGAGGACGCCTCCTTCTACCAAGACGGTCGGATGAGAACGGTTTCAGGTATTATCCACGTCCGCCAGAACAAGAAGCCGGCGCATGATTGTTCTCATCAGCTCCGTCGGCCAGCTCGCCCAGTCTCGGCCGTAGCCGGCATATCCCTGTTGTCCATGTCTCAGGTAACGGATAATCATCGAGCCACCGACTTGCCGTCGCAAGAGCACGACAACAATTATAAAGAAGAAAGGGTTTTTTATACTGAAAAATTCCTTTTGTGTATCTCATAGCCATTGTCATTTCATTCGCCGCATCCTGACCTTTACGCGCAACCCAAAAGGCGTCCGCTGGAGCACAATGTCAATCAAACCGAACTCGAATAGCATTCTATCAGGCTCGCGTATTAACAACCTGTGGCCTGATTACGGGCATGAACAATGAGAATAACAGCTGGAGACAAATTTCACAGGCAATTTACTTGAATCTGGCTGAGAATCGGGACATGCGGGCCGGCGAATATCACAAGCCGCCGAAGGGCTCACCCTTGCGATTGAATGTTGAGAGGGTGGCGTGTGCTGTACGGCAAGCCCAACACAGGCAAAGAAGGCACTATGTGTTGAGCTTGTGGATAGCTCGGTCATGTGAGTTTGAGCCGCAAACCTACCCGGAGTACTTACCCTTCACCGACCCTGTTGGTACACTAGTCCCGTGTAACACCGCCATCTCCGCATCTACCGAGACACTACGAGCAGTTGTCGAAGAAAGCCCCATCAGGTTTGTAACGACTGCCGAGGCTCCGACTTACCTTTCAAAAGCATAATTCCCCAAAAGAAGCGTGTCGGGTGACTGAAGCTGAAGGGCTGGTCTATCGCGTCGTCTAAACGCCGGGCACCGACCGACCCAGAAGCCGTTTGCGCCCGCGTTGCCGCCCATCGCCATATCTCGCTGAAGCGGCATCGGTCGGCGGGAGGTTCCCGATCCAGTCCTAAAACGGCAAAGTGCCATGTCGAGCTAGCCAATCCAGTTGAGCCCACTGGTTGCCTGGTGGGACCGTCGTTCTCTATCACGCCGTTCCTTCACCGCGCGGGATTTGAGACCTTCCCTCATCTTTCGGAACCCCCAGAGTCTGAAAATGGGCAGACATGTGACGATCCAGCCAGTGAGAGTCGTTGGTCTGTTGCCGGCCGCATTCTCAGTGGCCGGATGAATGCAGACCGAGATGTGACAAGCCCGGAAGGGTGGGGTCACTTGGGCTCACCGGGGCCCGACAGGGAGAGGTGTGGCACCCGGTGCCCATTCCCGCCACCCTCTTTTTCTCCCACCCTTCAGGCGCTACCTATGGAAGTGGTGCGGCCAGATGCGAGTGTAATATACCGACTTCATTGTGGTTGGGCGGTCCTCTTTTGATGGGACAGGACAGCGAAACCGAAAACCTGAAGCGACAAAAGATGCGTACCGACGAGGCGCTCAGCAGTTGCAGCAGTTGATTTTGCTGTTGTTTTTCTTCCACACGGCCTGCAAGCCGACAAAATCAGCCGGCGCGACGGCTATCTGAGGCGCGAATCCCACCAGTGTGCGTGACGTGCATATGCCGCTAATTATGGACACACATTGACGGCGCCAGGTCGCTGACTCGGCAAGGAGCCTATAGGAACTGCACGAGGGCCTAGAGCAAAGTATACTGGATATTTCGTCGGAGTGGGGATGGCCTTAACGTCGGCCCCTTGATGAGGGAATTGACTGAAGTTGCATCGTTGATTTGGCACGCCTATGAAGGAGACAGCCACAGTGTATAACTTGAGGAAAGTGGCTCGTCAGTCGACACCAGATAACGATAACGCCACCTCAGTCTAATTTCAAGTCCCCAGCCCAGACGTGACCGGACCCGATGTACATGCCAGTTTTTGATACGTGATCTTTGTCACAAGCATGCCAGACATGAGAAAGCATGTTTTGTCTTGGGGCGGTTGCATTGCATGTCCACAAAAGGAGAAATCCGTGACAAGGCATGCAGCAAAACATTGCGAGCTTCATCTTGTTCGAGGGGAAGTGCAGATGCAGCGGGATTGGGAGGGGACGATGATTCGTGGTTCTGGCCAAAAGGAAGAAAGACTCGGTCGCTAGTGTGGGGGGTGAGCGGAGACCTATCGGAAAGAGAGTTGCGGTGAGGCTGGCGGTAGATCCCGGTGAGGGCACGGCGTCATTGGCCGAAAAAGAGAGCGAGAAAGAGAGAGGGCGGTGGGCGGTCGCAGCAATTTGCTAATTGCATCGTGGGGCGGCAGGGAGATGGCGATTGTGACCAGCTCAAAGCAGCCAGCCTACCACGAGGGCGGATACGGGAGGTGAACGAAGGGGTGATGGTTGGGACCCGAGATGGGGAAAGATGTGGGTGCCCAGTTCCGTATGAAGCGCGGCTATGCTACAACTTGGCTTCATGAGTCGGTGCGACACCAGGTTGACCCCCGAGTTGATGCTCGGGTCTTTGGCCTTCGGTCGTGGAACTAGTTATGTTCGTCTCGGTGCGTTAGGCCGTTGACGTCTGACTTGGAATACGGTTAACTGTCAGATGCGTCCTACAATTGGCTCTTGACTCTGGGGGTCGAGGTATTCAGAACGTTTCATTGGAAGTCGAGAATTGGCGGGCAGTTGTCCGGGTTGCAGCCCGAAGGTGGGAGAGCGACGACTCAGCTACCCGATCTCGTTACTCGGTGGGCGGAAGGACAAGGAGGGGGCGGGCAAGACGAGGCCATAGGATGAGGAGGTGCGGCGCAGTGCAGCGCAGAGCGAAGGGGACAGGGTCCACGTGGTGCGCATGATATGTCTTTCTTTGCCAGGGCCATCATTGGCATGAGGTCGTCGTCGTCGTCGTCGTCGGGGGCGCTCCCATCTTCTGCTGCCTCGTCGCAACTTGCCTTGGCAAAAGAGATTTGGCGGACTGGTCCTTGGGTCTAGTCGGGCAGACAAGACACAGACAGACACTCGGTTCTGAGTGGCACACGTTGACGGGTTGAGGCAAAGCGACTTGGCTAGACGTGACGTGACAAGACGAGATGAGATGGTAGATGTGCCAAGCCCAGGAAGTCGAGTTTCCGATTCGCATCAGTTGTCATTTGGTTCCCGCGCTTGTCCGTGGTCAAGCCGCGCACGTGCCTAGTGGACGAGATATGGCTGAAATGCCCCTCAGCCGAGAGACACGGAGACCAAACGTTCACACCATCTCTGGTCGGTAAGCTTCCCTAGTGAGTGGGTTGTTGAAGATCATCGGCCGGGCCGTAAGCTTCATCTGGCGGGCTAGGCCTTCTCGACCACATTGGTCGTTGCGTGGGCAGGTAGGTAGGTAGGTAGGTAGAGAGAGACCAGCGCATCCTGCGGGACTGCCTGACAGCCTGTCAACATGCCTGGCGTTTTTCCCTCCGACGTCGCGGGCTGCCCTGCATCCGTCGCCATGCTTCCCTCCTTTTGGCGATGATGTCCGTGTGTGCGTGCGTGAGCGAGCGTCAGTGTGTCCAAGACGAGGCCAGATACTTATCCGTCCATCCTCGATCTCATGCAGTTCTGCATCGTACCAGAAGATGCTGTGGATTTTTCCGGCTTGGTCGGTTTGGGCTGGAGACGGCCGTTGCAGTGTTGACCCGAAGGGAGAGGACGCCCCCATAATTTTCCCTTGATTCAAGCATCTCGTCTAGATCTTAAAGTGGATCGCGGGGATGGAAGGCGCGAGGAGAAGGACACAAGATGGACAGCGAGGGGGGTTAGGAATAAAATGAGAAGGCGCAGAGCAAAGGCCAAGCCAGAAGCCAGGTAAGTCAGGAGCTAGGGACAAGGAGCTAGGAGCAAGAGCTTGGAGCTAGGAGCTATAGGAGCAGCGGTTGGGCGGCAAGAACAGCCGTCGTGCTTTCTACCTTCCTCCTGGTCGGTCTCCTGCCCTTTTCTTCACCTGCTAGCCTCAGACTGCGAGTGGGAGGAAGCTGCCTTCACCGACGGAGTAAGTCACTACCCTGCCAAAATTACGTGACGATGTACCTTGGACACGGACCCGCCATGGGAGGGGGGAGGGAGGTCTCTCTGGCCCCGCCCGGTGCAGCGAAGTGACCTTGATCAACCAGCCATCCCACGCTGCACTCCACCACTCACTAACGCACTCGTTCACTAAGTAACTATTGCACCTAACCCACCTTCAACTTTGTCCCACATTCGCTCCCCCCCCCCCCCCCCCCCCCCCCCCCCCCCCCCCTCCCCCCTCACCTACCCACATTTTGCAGAATCTGGTTGGTGGGTGCGTGCGAGCGTGGACATGTGGAGGAAAGACAGGAAGGTCATCAGCCCCTGGACCCCTTCCCTTAGAGTCTTGACATGACATGACATGCTAGGTAGTGGTCCGTCCCCCCCCCATGCCATGCCCTCCCAGGCAAAGGTGCAGTTTCCCGCTCTTTCCCCTTCAGAAATTGGGAAAACCAAATAAATCGGTGCCGGGTCAAGCGCTCCGCAAAGCCTGACTATTCGTAGCGAGGTAGGTTTCCAATGTGCGTGTATCCGTATACGGAGTACCTCGCCCAGATACAACGCACGCAGCGCATGTCAAGGTTGATCATGTCATGGTCCGGGGTGGGCAGGCCACGTAAACAGGAAGCGGGAAAAGCCGCGGTGCAATGGTAATTGCAGCAAGAGCTCTGCAGAGCAAGTACGGGTGCGGCTTCCTTTCCGAGGTGCAGTGCAGCTGGAGTGTCAAAACAAAGCCAACTTCATGTTTTGGGGGTTTGGGCATGCGTACATGGGCAAAGTGTCCTATTGGCAGTTGCCATGTTGTTGAGACGTCGTCATGGGTGGGTGTAAACATAGGCCAACAACGGAAACGGACGGACGGACGGACGGACGGCTAGGTAGGATGGACATTCATTCGTGAGGTCGGCCGGCTGGGTTGTATTGTATCACCCGTCCACTTCCTCTACCTGAAGACCTTTCTCCTCGTGGCTGTACCGGGTGTCCTGCCAGGCTTTCATCTTTTTGTGTGTGTTCTTCTTCTTCTTCTTCTCCCCAGGTGTTCTACCAGCCCATTTGCAAGATGCGCGCCCATCTTGCATCGAGTCTTACGGGGAAGGTGTGGGAAGTAAGTACACTTAAGGTGAGGGAGCGCATAAGTGCCCGAAGAAGAAAACAATATACGGAGTACTCATGGGAGGTAAAGTGAACAGTACCAATGTCCACCGGCATAGCTGGATTACACAGAGACCTGAAAGTCAATCCCAGTTATTGTGCGGCGATTCCTGTTCAGCCCTTGGCGAGCATTGGCAATAAGCAATAAGCAGCTGCACCTTGGCCCGGAATCGGAAATCGGAATATCAAAAATACAAACGTCCCATCAGCGCAGAAAACATCAGACCAAAACCCCAGGCCCAGATTTAAAGCTCAGACTACTGCTAAGGTAGTTTACGAACACCTACCTACTTTAGCCAGTCCACCTAGGTAGACCGACCCGCCCGCCAAAAGTCACAACTCTCACTCAGATCATCCACTCACTCAGCACCAAAACCCAAGCCATCCCACTCTCTCGACCCGAAACCCACAACATCCACGATCCCTGCCACACTTTCATCCGTCCCTCTTCTCAAGCCCCAGTTTTTGACATTTGCTGCGATCAGAAAAAGAGGAAAAAGCTACATCCATCATCGCGACTAGCAGCTACCAGCGATCCATCCTGCCACCACCTTCCTGTCTTGTTCATACGGCTTTCCTGGACTGAGAGAGAGCAAACAAATACACACACACACACACGCACACAAACCTGGGTATACACAGACATCTCCCAACCCTCGTCCTCTTTTCCTTCTTCCCTCCTCCATCAATCTGAGTGTGACATTCCGGGCTGGCCTACCTAGCTGATCGGTACTTTGCCAGAAGTACCTCCCGTCCTCACTTTGTATGTTACTTCTCTATCGCACTCGCACACCACACACACACACACACGCGCGCCATCGAAACTATATGCGGTTTTGAGAAGTACCTGTACCGCCAGAGTCAGTCACCACCATCATCGAATCCTCCATCACCGCCCACACGACCTTGTTTAGGTACAACCACCACTCAGTTGCCGTACACACTACGTAGCAGTACCTACGGCATCTAGGTAGGTACCTAGCCTCTAGGTACTGGACCGACCGGGGGGGCCTGGCCCGTGCTTTTTCTTCCCTCTTTCCCTCTCCGGTGCTCTGTGCACGTACCCTTAAGTCTTGACCGACCGGCCGACCTTATTTTTTTCTATTCGTGCACCTTCGGCCTCGGCCTTCATCCTCCCATCTTCACACACCTCGAATTGGGACGGTGTATTGGAAACCGAATACCCTCTTCGTTTGTTCTTTTCGTTTTTGTTTTTATTTGTCCTGATCCTCGACTGCCCCTCTCTTCGGTGTTTCTACCCGGCTCCCGGGCCTCAATTGCTCTCCCTCGCCCTCGGCGCATCCTCCCCGCAGAAAGGGCCCGTTTCTTTTACCCCTCACTTTTCTCTGCTCGCACGCTGTTCGCGTCGGTGAATCTCGGTGGGGCTCTACACACAATCTGCTCCGACTTCAGAGAAAACGCGCGACAGCCACTCGGAGCAAAAAGTGTGAAGAGCGAGACAGACGGAGAAAAGGCGCAGGCCTCTTTGCTCACCACACACTCTCTTCTCATCACCACATCGTTTTGCCACACACATATACACACACACACACAACGCTTCCACACCGAGGATGGGTCGAGGGTAGTTGCTGCTGTGATAAAGGGATTCAGACAACACACTTGCAAGCATGCATCCGGCTCCGAGTCTGCTGGAGGCACCTCCGAAAAACGGCAGTGACGATTCTGGCAACCGGCCCCAAACCGGCTCGCCCTCCATGTCGCAACATGAGCTGCCCCAGTCTCAGCTCTCTCCAGTCCAACAACACGTGCAGCCGTCACTTCAACAGCAGCAACAAGAGCAGCAGCAGCAGCAGCAGCAGCAGCAGGTTACTCCCCAGCAGCGCCAGTCTTCGCAGCAACCTCCTCCCACCCCCGGCCAGTCGGCTTCTCCTCCTCTGAGAAAGGACACCAACTCGTCCATCTCAACTCAGGCCACTGCGGCCTCCGCAGCCACCAATATGTCCGCGGACACAAGCAACACATCGTACAGTGCCGACACCTCTCCTAACCTAACATCCATATTCCATGTCAAGGATGGCTCCGACGTCTCTAACCGGGTCCGCGCGAGCAGGAGGCGAACCGGCCCTTTGTCCCAGCAACAGAGAGAGAAAGCCGCGCTCATCAGGAAGCTCGGCGCTTGCAACGACTGCCGTCGTAGGAGAGTTGCAGTATGTTGCCTCCATCTCCAACCAACCCAGCCATGTCCCCCAAAGTGCTCACCCCTGCTGACTGTTCTGCCCTCGTCAAGTGCCATCCCAGCCATCACAACATGACGTGGGAGGATGCTGTTAGGAAATATCACAGGTCTCATAGTCCAACCATCCAGGACATCGCCCCGTCCATGTCGGCGCAGCGTCCGCTCAGTCCTGCTCCTATCATGAACAACGTCAAGTCAATGTACGCGCAGGACCCTCAGGAGATGGACATAGACTCTCCAACGCCCCCAGGACAGCACCGGCTGAGCGAATCCCGCATTCGCACACCACTCCCGACAGGCCCCAGGCTCGACAAACCACCCATGCTGCCGGGCATCGAGAGCCTCAAGTCGGATCTGCAGACAAACGTCTCGAGGATCCTTTCTACGCCCAGCCGCAGCCGCTACTCCAGCGCACAGGCCCTACTGCTGTACTGGCAAGACGACCCCGACTTTACTGTCGGAAGTTCCGTCAAGGATCTGGGAGAGGTTTTTGACCAGTATTACCGGTATACGTTTTCCATCACCACGATCCCATCGGCCTCGGAGGCCTGCAAGAGCCCGTGGAGATGGCTTTCGCGCAAGATCACCGACTTCGTGGAGGACCGCGACCAACGGGACGTCTTGAAGATCGTCTACTACAATGGCCACTCCTATCTGGACGGGAACCGGGAGATGGTGCTTGCCAGGTGAGTTGCGTGCTGCGGGGTTGTCAGGCGCCTGCAAACTGACCTTATCCCAGCTCCAAGGATAAGGACAAGGCCGAAACGATCCGGTGGAGCGGCATACAACAGGTGTTGGAGGAGGCTTGCTCGGATACTCTCATCATCATGGACGCCGCCTTTTTCCCGTCTTCGAAGATGCACCGCCAGCAGGGTGTTTTGGAGCTAGTCGCCGCAGCCGTTTCCGAGGAACACTTTGATGCCCTGGACCGCTGCACCTTCACAAAGGTGCTCACCGAACACCTCAGGACGCGCGCCTCGCAACGCTTCACGAGCCCTTTCTCCGCGGCAGAGCTCCACTCGAAGCTGCTGTCCAACTATCCATCCCTCGTCCAGGACAGGAATCCTGAAAAGGAAACCATCACAAGCTTTCCCTCGCCGCTGCATATGCAGATGTCCGGAAACGCTCGACTACCCTCGATCCTCCTTGCCCCACTAAACATCGGCCCCCTGAGGACGAGCTTGCCGTTCGGCACTGAGGGCCAGCAGCTCGTCCTGTCTTTCCGCATCGGCGACGAACCCATCGACATCGATAGTTGGACCGAGTGGTTGAGGATGATGCCAGAGGGAGTCAAGGACGTGAGAGTTGACGGTCCTTTCCGGCCATCCAGATAACCCTCCGCCGGCTCTAAAGAGTCGCCGTTTTATACGTTTTATCGAATCTCCCGGGTTCTTTGTTCGGAAGCATTTTCCGCAAAGGGGCGTCTTGAGCGGGAAAAACGAGGTAGCGAGTGACGAGGGGCAATGAGTATCCGGCCATCGAGGTAACAGGTGCTGCATCCTCTCTGGTACTCCCCGTCTTCCCTCCCTTCTCTCCTCGCCGCCTACAACCCAACCACTTCCTTCACCCAGCTCGTCAAAGGGCTGGCTTTTCATGCGTCAACGACTTGGTTTTTTTTTTTTCATGACACAATTGCATCATTCACCCCTCTCGTCAAGCTTGGGGGAGTGCGAAAGGTCGGACGGAGTTGGAGAGTCAAAATTCACGAGTGCATACAGAGTCCATACCCAACAAGCACAACCGGCATTCTCCTCCATTTACATTTTCATCTTACTGACTGATATTTGGAGAACTTGGAGAAAGTCTCAACTCTGCT
>MU846415.1:0-27018 GCA_030867225.1 Colletotrichum caudatum
AATCATGATGCTGTAAAAAGATAGAGCCGGTAAGAAATAGGAGGACATGTAAGAGAACATTTGCTCTAGTTCCCTGATAGGCTGGGGACACATGGAAAACTCGACTTTGTGGTATCTGGATAGATCGTTGACACCTAAACCCGGTCTGCTCAACGTTTGGTAGTTTCCACGACCTTCCGCTTGAGATGTGACCAGATGCAAGTAGAAATAATTATCCACCAGCATCAAGACACCCGTACCCCTTTCGAAGGGATAGAATGCAATGATGTTGAAGCGTGTTAACTCAACGCCTGCTTGATGAGACTTCTTTGTCTCCTGTATCCAACTTCCGCGCCTCCATTACAGTGTCGATTATAGGCGATGTTGCTGATACTGTGTTAGTCCGACTGTGTCCAAGTATTACTGTTTAGAGACTCGACCTTGGGAAGCTCGCCTTGCATACGTACCTCAAGTTGTAGCAGCAGTACTCGGGTCGATCGACAATAGCGTGGCAATCGCGCAAAGAAAGCTGAACATACGTGGCATTATCTGCAATAGGCCTGGTGTAATCGTGACCAAAAGACATGGGGCCCTGCAGCATGAATGCACGAGCGGTCAGATGTTCCAGAGATATCGTTGACGGATCTGTATGGCTGAAGTCTGCGAGAGGCTTTACCCGACGGCGAGGCCGCAGGTACGTTGGCAAACTTGCAAATCTGTAGCACATGCGGGCATAGATCTTGGCCAGGCCCTTAGTCTGCATATGCGGCAATGCAAGGGTAGCGATTTGCATACACACAAAATCCACACCCCCCGTGGGGCGAACAGCCCCCTTCGCATCAAAGTCAGGAAATAGAAGTGAAAGCAAAGAGCCATGAGCCTATAACTTGAATGTGTCTAAAATTCAACAGCATAAGCAGACTTTGTAGCGGGCTTGAACTGACAAGCAGATCCGATTCTTGTATGCCTGCAAGACCATACATATTCTAGCAGGAATCTCCTGTCACAAAAACGAAATCGTTAGTGCGGGCAGCATTAACATCAGCCATATTCTTGCGACATCTCCATAGAGATTGCATCTTGGACATGGTTGCGAGCTTGGTATAAGGAAGTTGGAAGAATAATTGACCAATGAGCGGTGAAAGTTGCTGTGGGTATTGGCTGAATGGGGGTCGTTCTTCTTTGTCACTTTCGCGAACCGCAAAGGGAGGTCACGCGGTATGCATATAGACTTACATATTAATACTCCAAAATGCTTACCAAGTCGTTCCAATAAGCTACTGTTTTATAGCGACAAAGTAGCAAAATTAAAAATCAGTTTTCACATTTCGTCCAATGCCAAGCGGTCAAAACCGCTTTCTGTGATTGGTCCGGGCTTGCGCCTATTAATAATGAGGCATCCGGAAGACACGGCGCCGACGCCCGGTCTCACGGCCCCGTGCGGCACGATCTCGGGGAGTGCGGGCCACCGGTAGGGGGTATACTTGTATTTTGACATGCTGATGTTGAAATTTTCAAATGTAAGCATTAGGGAGGAAAACCAGTAGAAATATCAAAGAGAGTATCTACAGGGGTGGGGAAGGACGAAACCTCCCCTCGCCCCATGCTTTTGCTTCAGGAAATTGCACGTCAGATGGCACACGTGCGATATTAGGCGCCGACAATGATAGGTCTTGCTGCGCCGACTGTACAATATGTCGCCTCAGAGGGATAAGCGTGTTGCCTAGGGCGATAAGAGCCCTCCCTGTCTGTAGCAAATCATCGAGGACCGGGAGGTGAGCAACGAGGCTCAAGCCTTTTCAATCTAAATTTAGTATTCGGAAAGTGACATGGTAGAAAAATGATGATAACGATTGTGGACTTGAAAGAGATGCACTCACTCTAGATCGTGAGATCAAATACGGTGACGACCGTGACAACTCCGGGCCGTGCCGCAAGACGTATGCGAGCCTGAGGCATCACGGAAAGGCGGTCGCGAATCCCCATTACAGTGACTCATGAGTAGCGATAATAGCAAATAGATGGATGCACAAGTCCATATTTCTTATAACTCGCTATTTCTAACCATCTTCCTTCACTAATACAGCCCCATCCATCCACCGTATAGCCAAGCCCTCTTTTCTTGTCGCCACTCATACAACTAACCCCTCGCAAGCAAATAACTTGCACCGAGATGGCCAGCGACCCACGCGTCGGTGTCGGCGCCGTGATTCGCGACCCTGCGACCGGCAAGCTCCTGGTGGGCCAGCGGCTGAGCAGCCACGGACGCGGCACCTGGCAGTTCCCCGGCGGCCACCTCGAGCACGGCGAGGCCATCTTCACCTGCGCCGAGCGCGAGACGCTCGAGGAGACGGGCTTGGTGGTCAAGGCCACCAAGCTCGCCGCCGTCACCAACTGCGTCTTCGCCGACGTCGGCAAGCACTACATCACGCTGTTCGTGCTCTGCGACCCCGTCGACCCGGAGGCCAGGCCCGAGGTACGTGCCTGCCACCCCTGCCCACGCCACCGCGGGGGAACCTGCCGGCGGGTCTCTCTTTGTTTTCTCAATCTTCTTGGCCGGCCTGCAGCGTCTAACCGGTTTAGGTCATGGAGCCCGAGAAGGCTGCTGGTTGGCAATGGGTGGAGTGGTCGACGATATGCGAGTGGGCTAGCCACCACGACGATGATGGCGACGACTGGCCTGCCAAGCGCCTCTTTCTGCCCATACGCGAACTGGTCAACGGCAAGGAGCACGAGACCCGCTTTGCAGGGTTCTAGACCAGGA
This sequence comes from Colletotrichum caudatum, assembly GCA_030867225.1. Lineage (NCBI taxonomy): Eukaryota > Fungi > Ascomycota > Sordariomycetes > Glomerellales > Glomerellaceae > Colletotrichum > Colletotrichum caudatum. Next base: position 2,744 of record MU846415.1, read on the forward strand.
CCCCCCCCTCCTTTGTTTGGCTGTCGGTTCTGGTAGGGAGGGATCGTATCGTATTGATCATGCGGCGAGTGTCAGCTGGGCGGCAGCCCATGACCAGGGAAAACATGGCTTCCATCACCAACCATAAATCTCGGTTGCAAAAGCGCCTAGTTGGCTGAGCAAACTCATGCAGAGACACGTTTCTCGCGATGCCGGTGGGGTTTGTGTTATAGCAAACTCGTCCGGGGCAAGATCGGGCAGCTTCCGCTGTAAAATCTCAAATCGCGGTGACTGGGATCGTTCAGTCGTTTCTTTCTACGAGATACGTGCTTGACCCTGTCGCTGTAACGGAGCCGGCGCTCTACACTATTCCGAACCTGTACCAAGTTTGGGTGGGCCTGCTGGAAGTCCGAAGTCGTTGGTTGCGAGTACGTTGGACCGTTGATTTAAAACGATTTTCCCATCCCGGTACGCGACCGGGGTTCGGGGGCTTTACTAGCTACAGACAGTGTTATAGACTCAAAGCGGACAAACTGCAAAACCCGGGGATACTCTTCTTGGTTCCGGGGGAACGAAGGTTTGTGGATTCGAGTAGAGCCATACTTCCAAGTCCGGTGATTATAACATGCACTGCAAAAGCGCCGCCTCTGTTTCACCCACCCTTCTCCGAGATACTCATCCATCTTGATTGTTTTCTGCCGGGCCGCCATGGCAGAACAATCTCCTGTAGCTGAAGACTGCTCCAAGGAGCCCTCTGATGGAGGACTTCACGCCCTTCCCAGTGACCGAGAGTCAGGTCAGCAGACTATCCCGGAGAAGACGATGGTCAATGTCCAAGATGCTGAGGTCCTTGCACCAGCATTGCCGGTCTCCGTCACAGAGGGCATCCCCGGCGGCAATGATGCGTCACTCGGCGAGCCTGACCTCATGGCCTTGTACAGCAGGTTCGCGCCGGCCCAGCGCATAGTCATCATCGCCGTCGCCAGCACTATCGGTCTCTTGAGCCCGCTGAGCTCAAATCTGTATACCCCGGCCATCCCGGCCGTCGCGAGGGACTTGAATGTCTCGGCTGACGCCATCAATCTTACAATCACGTCGTACCTCGTGCTGCAGGGCATCAGTCCCACCCTCTGGAGCGCCATCGGCGACAGCACCGGCCGCCGCCTGCTATACCTCATCGCCCTCGCCGTCTACCTCGCCTCGTGCATAGGCCTCGCCCTGTCACGCAACTATGCCACGGTCGTCGCTCTGAGGGCCGTACAGGCCGTCGGCTCGGCCTCGACGACGGCCATCGGCGCCAGCCTGATTGGCGACCTGGTCCACGCCAGCCGCCGCGGCAAGTACATGGGCAGCTACAGCGCCCTGGGCGGCGCCGGCACCGCCTTCGGCCCCGTCATCGGCGGCCTGTTCGCCCAGTACACCGGTTGGCGCGGCATTTTCGTCTTTCTGGCGGCTCTCGCCGCGTTCCTCCTACTCTTCACCGCCCTACTCCTCCCCGAGACGAAGCGCGGCATCGTCGACGACGGGTCGGGCCGCCCGCCGCGGTACCTTCGCGTGCCCCTAAAGTGGCTCGACGCACCCAAGTCCGGCGATGGGACGGGCGATGTCAAGGCGGGCGCCAAGTTCCGCATCAATATTGGGGCCCCGGTCCGTCTGCTAGTTGAGCCCGAGTGCCTGTGCATCGTCGTCTTCACGGGCATCTGCTACACCGTGTGGCAGGTCACCATGGTAGCCACCGCCACCCTCTACGCGGAACGATATGGCCTAAACGAGATGAGCATCGGCTTGACTTACATCTCCAACGGCGTCGGCTCCCTATGTTGCAGCGTCCTCACGGGGAAGCTGCTGGACCGCGAGTACAAGCGCCAACTCGAGAGGGAACAGGAGACACAGCAGTCGGCCGCCAACGGCGCCGACGGCTCGCCCACCGTCCAAGAGGTGCAGCATATCGAGCTCGCGCGCATAAAATCCGTCATCATCCCCACCGTGGCCTACCTGGTGTCCGTTGTCGCCCTCGGCTGGATCATCGAGTTGCATGTCCACATCGCCGCCTCCATTGCCATGGCCTTCTTCGTTGGGGGACTGGACACCATCATCCTGGCCGCCTTCTGTAAGCACCTCTCCCCCATGTACTGCCCCAAAACGTGACATTCTCCGCAAAATAGACTCGTGGAGAAACCCTTGGCTTACGCGTACCTCCGTAGCAACCCTCATCGTCGACCTGTTCCGAAGCCAGAGCTTTAGCGCCACCGCCTCGATGAACCTGTCGCGTTGCCTCTTGGCTTCCGGCGGGACCGTCGCCATCGGTCCCCTGATCCGCGCCGTCGGCGTCGGCTGGGCCTTCACACTCTGTGCCGTCGTCGCGCTGGCTTCGTGCTCCTTGGCGTTGTTGGAGCTGTGGCGGGGCCGGCACTGGCGCGCAAGGCGGATGCGGGCGGCTGCGCAGAGAGACAAGGCAGCTTGACGAAACCGAAACCCGATAAAGAAGGCGGTTGGAGCTTTTTTCGCTTGCCATGTCTTACAACCTTGAGAGCTCTGAGTAGATTTGGTTTTTGACGTAGTCTGCCTGCCATAACTCACCCTCAGATTGGGATATCGCTGCGCGATGATAGTAACCTGCACGAACACTGCCTGTGCCGAGGTAGTTGTAAAGATTTCATAAGGCACGCTAGATTATTTGTTATATGTATGTTGTCGAGCTGGCATAACAGCACGGAGCAGGCAGATTCCGAGAAGAACGCTGTCAGCAAAAGAATCACATAAACCACGGATAAGATACGTGGTGAAAGAACAGGTGAGGTACGTGACGAGATGTCAAGTGAAAATGAAGGTAAAAATGTGGGTTGAAAGTGAGTACTACCGAGAAATGTAATGCCCACCGCTCAACAAACGACAGTCTTCCTCTATTGGCCATTTGCCGCAGCGTTCTAGACGTTCCTCCTGGCCTTCAACCTTGGCTGTCGTCATCATCTTTTCAGCGACACTGTCTTAGGCGTTGGGATATCAGACCTTGGATGAAGCTCGTGACTAAGTTCAGGGATGTTTTCAAGCTTCGGGCCATGTTCCGGGAGCTCGCGAGAGTTCAAACCAAAGTCGGACGGCCGCATGCGCCGTTTTTGTGTTGTTGTTACCATACGACATACAGTCCATGTCGGAGACACCTAGACAGACGGATGCCAACTACTTCTTGTCTCCATACACAAGTAATACACAAGACCTGACTGAAGGAATACAAAGCTTGCCAGCATAGCGGCACCCCTGCCCTGTGCAGGTGGAGTTGCAAGGCAACAGTCCGGGGCGTCGTCCAGGTGCCACCCAGTAGGGACGGCAACGGATGAAGCCGAACCGTGCCGCCCGTGCCGCTGTCTTACAAGCTGGCTCTTACGGGGGGCGGTCCAAGCCATACTATATGACACGTTTGTTCTTCTGCAAGCATGGAGAGAAATTCCAACTGCCTGTGCTTGCCCCAACGCTCTTCAGTCCGCCTATATATACCCGAGATCTACCAGTAGACCTAGCCCAAACCCCCTTTATCCGCATTCCACCTAGGCTCTACGTTCCTTCGTCCTTCCCCTATCCAAGCTGTCCATACAACGAAGCGGTGTAGCTGAGCCCAATGATTATGCGCCTCTCTATACTGTCTTTTACCATCGTCTCTAAGACACTCCCTGGCCTAGCGCTCCGGGTCAACCGTGCGTATCTTCTGCTTCCTTCCTTTGCGTGGGGCCTATCTCCTCGAACCACTGGAGGTAACGGCCAGACGTGTCAGTCTCGGGAACTGCGGATTTCCTCCTTCCAAGAGTGCAGACAGGGAAGCTTCGGACGAGCTTCAATCCAAGGTCATGGCCGGAATGCAGGCAGAGAGTTAGGGGTAGAGTAGCAGCAAGCTTAGGGTTGCTTATGAAGGGAGGCGGAGGAGAAGATCAAGGGCAAGCAGGTGTAGGAGGTAAGACCAGATGTACTTTTCGTTGTCAATAGCCAGTTTGTTTGACGTCCTCGCGCATTCGACCAGCCCATTTCTGTCGTTGTTGTTGTCGTCGTCGTTTTGCGTCGTGTTGCACAACCGGCGGACGGCCCTTGTCTCTCGTTCAGGATGGCTTTGGTCGCGTCACGGAGTCTGCAATAGCCAACGTCCCATGTCGATCATAAGTTTAACGGGCTTCTTCCAGGCCGAATTTTGGTCAATATCTACGAAATTCTTCAAAGTGACATGAGAAAAACCCAACTCGTCGAACAAATACTGCTGCACGATTTATTGTTGATTGGATCTGCATGAGTACCAATCGAGTTAAGAGCAACAGAATGAGACGGACCAATGGCCATTCCAGTGACCCCTGATGCCACGGGGGTATGTGGCGCAGTTTGTCTCTTTCAGGAAGTGATGTATGATATATAATCAGGCTGCGATTGCGCGCACCACTGTCAGACTTGCAGCCACCTTCAATTCCTCCACATCGCCAGGCTGACCCCTTCCACGACTATACATCATCCCACTCGTGCTTTTCGCTCCCAGGATCGCAGAGCAGAACAGCCGTGATGGAATCTACCATCTTGGTTGGTACCGGTGAGCGCGCCGAGACTGTCCATTGCTATGACTTCGCCAAAGCTGCCCTATTGCAGGTCTCAGAGATTGCCCTCGACCTCGCCCTAGAAAGGAAATCGTGCGTGGCTGGTCGCCTCGGCACCGAACTGCACATTGCCTGGCGAGCCTTAGGGTCGACAGACACCGCGAGCCTTCAGAAACGTATTCGCAAGCTCCTCAAAGACCTGGAGCGTGTCTGTGCCGTACGTGTACCTGACCAGTGGAACTTCCCGTCACTACCGTTTCAAGCCGACTAGCAGACTCACGTTTATCGAAGTTTCCAAAGGAGCCCAGCTCTCATATGGTAATCATCCGAGCTTTGGTCTGTTGTCCAGATCAGAGGGCCGGAAATCGTGTTCGAAAGGGTATCCTGGGCTTCGCAAAATCATCGCAGAACGTCATCAACCAGTACTTCAAGAACCTTGACCATTTCTCACAGAGTATTTTAGCAGAAGATGACATTAAGAGTGGCATCGAAAGGACGGAGCCCCAGGAGAGTCCCGATGACTACCCGATGCATGTTAACGCGGTGCTTTACACTATACTAAAGTCGTACTCGCTATGCACATGCATCTATGGTTACGCAAGTGGCTATGCCAGACACCACGCCAGGCTCATGTTACGCAAAGATATTGACAAGAATGACGAATCCGTTGCATTCGACGTGCTATTTTCAGCATCGCCAACGACTTGCCATCACTGGCAGGACTTCCAGCTGTGTGTGCCCTTACGGAAGAAAGCCGTCAAGGCAGTCAAGTTTTGTAACGAGGATTTTCGCCAAACCGCATCCAGCAGCCCTAGACAGGCTGGTGAAAGGATGGATTTGGTTAAGCCGGGTGAATTCTGCAGTCTCGTCCGAACGAGACCGGGTGCTCGAATTTGTTGCCACGTTCAAGACTCGGAGCTTCACCGACTGTACCGTGGCCTTCCGGTTATGCAAAACGTCGACTCGGGCGATAGCCTCTCTCTGAGGGAAGTTCTCAGAATAGGCCGTCTGTCCAATCGCATGAAATTGGTCATGGCGTACATCGTTGCGCGGTCATTCTGGCAATACTACGATTCTCCCTGGATGGATTCACCTTGGACGAGCGACTCGGTTCATTTCCTTTGTGAACCGCCACCCGACGAAGAGAACCACTCCAGGGGGGCACTCTACGCCTCGAAACCTTACTTTGCTGTCGAGTTTAAGGAGCTCGACGGCGAGTTCTTCGAATATTGCAATGCTCCGGGTGTCATCTTTCCTTACCCTTGGCTACTTTCGCTTTGCATCATCATGCTGGAAATTGAACGGGGTCACAGCCTTCCCATCAAGGATAAGGGATCTTTTGTGGCTAACCTCAACGAAAGGTGGCATCTTGTTAAACGACTCACGGACACGAACAGACGCCGGAATGACTTCGATTACCCGCACTACCGAACGGCCATCGTCAGATGTCTTGAAAAATCCTCGTGGGAACAGAGCAGCGACTCATTTGAAAAGGATGTGTTTGTTCGGAAGGCTGCCATACACAATACCATTGTGAAGCCTTTAAAGAAGCTGCTGAGCGATCTTGGCTTCTTAGAGGACTCACATGACATGGACCCTGTAGACGAATTCGATGGGCGGAGCCAACCTCCTGTCATTCCCAAAGCGCCGGCCATGCTCGAAACAAACAGCGAAGCGGATAAGTCCCGGATATGGCTCGACAAGATCATATACATCAACAAGTTTCTCCTAGAAAGAACACCTCGTGACTTGGTCCGAGCTCCCCGAGTGGCTATACTGGACACTGGCTACGATGGGGACTCTATTTTCTTCAATCTTCCCGGACGCCGTCGGAAAGTCAAATGGAGAGATTTTATAGAATCCTCACGGGTACCAGTCGATGTGGCCGGCCACGGCACTCACACGACTGCCACCGCGATGAAGGTGGCCCCTTTTGCCTCGATCTATGTGGCCAGAATAGCGAAAGACATAGGCAGTTTGGAGCATGCATCCCAGTCAATTGCCGATGTAAGAACGATTACCTTGGGTCTCTAACGTTGTTTAACTAATAGGACTCTACAGGCCATTGACTGGGCGGCGAATGAGGCCAAAGCGGATATCATTTCCATGTCTTTCGGTTTTCACCACAACGTCCCTGTTATCGTCGACGCCATCAGAAAGGCAATCCATGACCGCCATGGCCGTCTCATTTTCTTTGCTGTAGCTTCAAACTCGGGTGGTAACAGTAGAGAAATGTTTCCTGCCCGCCTTCCCGACGTCTTCTCGGTCCGAGAGACTAACAGCTTGGGTGCATTCTCGGACACCAACCCGCCTGTCGACCCAGACGGTCCTGTTTCGTTTGGTACGCTGGGTAAAGGGGTGCCTTTTGCATGGCTCAGCAGCGTCGAGGGTGAGGTCGCCAAGTCGGGATCGTCAGTCGCCACAGCCGTGGCTGCCGGAATCGCGGCCTTGCTCATGACGATCGCTGACGTTGGTGTCGCGGATAAGAATCTGACAGCAATTGATGCGGGGAGGTTACGAACGAATAGAGGCATGTACGAGGTTCTGAAACGAATGTCACAGGATATGGGGAATCGGTCTCGATACATCTCTCCTCAGGGAATATTCGTCGAGGGAGACCTGAAAAAGACCTGGGCAACTATTGCGTACGCCTGCACAATATCAGATTAACATAACCCGTTTCACTTTTCTCGGGTAATTACGGAAAGATAACAGACTTGTCTAGAAAGAAAACTATCTGCATGACGTGTAATAAAGTGGCTCTAAACCCATTCGTCTGCCGCCTGCTCGTCCTTGACCTGTACACAAATGAGACCTTCACCATCGGGACTGAGAACCTTTTCAGTTTCCATTTCAACATCCATCTCCCGTGCCACTTCGGCAAATGCTTCCACTCCTCCCGCAGCAACCTCTATACCGTCTCTTTCCTCTTTACTCCCATCGTCGTGGAAGAACGCAGCATCAGACTCAAATACATCTGCCTTCACAACACCCTTCGAAAACCTTGTCGTCTTGATGATGTGCAACTGATAAGCAACCACAATATCTTGTTCGCCAGCGTTGAACGAGGAACTCATGTTTCTACTTTTCCCCCTCTCCATAGACGCTCCGACGTCTATCCCGATGGCTTGCGCAGCCGGCGCAGTCGCAGTTAGCGAGCCGCCAACGGCCCGGCCTCTCTCGGACCTAACAGCTAATCCCCGGGCGATTTTGACGCCGGAAATGAGGTAAACTGGGGCTCGGCCAAAGAGCCCGCCCTTGATGGCGGCTTGAACGCGGGGCTCTTCCAGACAGCGGACGAGTTCCGGGTCGTCATCCACAGGTTCCGCGGCAAGGTAACGGGTTTCAAGCCTCTGGACGGTGAGCGATTCAACAGCATTCTGTGAGCGCGAGGCGCCGACACCCACACCCGCTGCGTCAAGAATCCGAGCCCAGAGAGATAGGTTCAACGACCTGCCGGTGTCGCATGTCGCCTCTAAATCGTCTTGAAAGATCGTTTCAATTGCAGATGTACCAAAGGCCATTTTTGAGAGGGGTTTCGCCGGCCGAAATGGATCGGCGATGATGGAGCCTATCTGAATAGGGCCATCAGGCCTATAAGTATAGCTTGGGGTGAGTATATATGTTTTGGTAGCCATTGCTGTCAATTAGCCAGGAATTGGAAATGCTCGAACTTCCTGTAGCCAGTTTGTTACGGTCTGATTGACTTCTGAGTAGCTTCTAGGCTGACGCGCAGATTTACTCCCTTATACCCGAACACGCGACGCCTCAAGAGGTTATCAAATGATTAAGCGCCTTTTTATGCATGCCAAGTCCCAATCAGAACTGTTGTAACTATCGAGTGATCACATGATCAATCAATGGGGGAATCCGGTCAGAAACCCCCAGCCTGATTCCAGTGGGCTAATGCATACGTTGTTGCGATTACCACACCCCGCAGGTAAGCTTCTCTCGCCCTTAAATCACGCATCCCTCCCAGGTGGCCCTGATTGTCTAGCTTTGCCAGTTGTGATCAAAGATGCAATCAACCCTGCGAAGCCAATCAACGGAACCGTTCCTGGCTCAGCAGGCCTCGAACTCCATAGAAGTAGCAGCAGCGGGATGCCGGGATTCTCTGCAACAATGCCTAGCTATTCCGACCTTGATGCAACTAGAGTGGGCAGAGAATAGGCTGGCCGAGTTCAAATTATGGGCAGCGACTTCTGGTGCACTGGCTGGCGGTGCGGCCTCGCTCGATGCCAGGTTGACCATGGAGTCGGATACCAAGAACTTGGTACGAGGACTTCTCGTCTTATTGTCCGGATGCCTCGGAAAGTGCAAACGAGTCGGTAGGTGACCAAGTTCAACATGTGAGCCCTCGAACAGTTCCTCACATGTCAATAGCTTTGTTTCCCAGCGAGGAAACAGAAGAAGTGGCAAAAGAAGCCGATGAGGTTGACAGCGCCCCGGAGGATGACGACGACGACGAGTGGTGGGCAAACGATCTCGAAGAGGCGGACTCTCAGCGGAGTCTTGATGCCGCTGAGGATATCCCACGGGGATTCTCGCCGTGGTCTGATGATTCTTCATCATCACGACCAGGGTCTGATGGTCGATCCATGCCGGAAGAGATTTCCCCGCTCGCGGAGACCAAAGCCGAAGTAGAGCAAATCATCAACCACCTCACACGTGTAGCTCTGGCCATTCGAAAGTCGGGAACCACTTCACGTCTGCACAAGGCCGACAGGTCGTTTGATCCAAGTAATCATGGCCAGCTTCGACGGCATCTCGAGCTGGTTCTCTTGGCCAGGGGGCGGCGTGACGGCAGAAAAGACTATCACATCGATAGCGAGGCTCTCACAGACATACAGGAACGCCTTATTCTGGTCAACCTGCGTCGGAGGAATAGATACGCGTATGCGCAGAAACACGCCAAGAAGTTGGCCGTCGATTCCACTAGCTCGAATGACAAAGGCGGAGCGGCGGCCGAGCTCGATCCTTTCGCTCTTCGCCAATCCCATCCGGCGATTACTACCCCGGCCATCGCGCGGATGACCGAGGCCAGGAGCCCGCAAATGCTCGGCCAGGATGAAGACAGACTGCCCGTTCGGAATGTGGTTTTAACGGCAACCTCGGCATCAGGAGTTGCTCAAACAATCGATGCCGTTCCCGAGCGGACGCCCACGCCATCGCGAGTTGCAAAAACAAACATCACGACGACGGCTGCCAAGGTTTTGTACCCAAGGCCACCCAGATCGAAAGTTATCCGATATTTCCAGTGCCCGTGTTGTTGTCAAACTCTTCCGGATCTGTATCGTGAGAAAACGCTATGGAAGTAAGTACCGAACTGTCTCCCATTTGAACGCTTTGTGCTGGTTCGGGACCACATCTGACGGTGAAACTTATCCAGAAAGCATCTGATGGCAGACATCTGCCCGTACACATGCATCTTGGCAGAGTGTCCCACGCCAGAGAGATTGTATGTCACGAGACATGAGTGGACGAGACACATCGAGAAACAGCATGGGCAGTGCTGGAAGTGCCCCGCGTGCTCGGTTCCAGGAAAGCCGCCAGTGATATTTCCCTCCGTTGACACGTTTCTTCATCACCTCCGCGAAGCCCACAGCGAAAGTATCAACGAAGAGCAGTACTCGACAATTGTGGCAGGGGCAGCCCGGCCTGTTCCTCCAGGAATATGTAGGTGTCCGCTTTGCGAATCCAGCGGGCCAGCGGATTCCCCTGACCTTCTTGATCATATTGCCGAGCATTTGCACGACTTTGCTTTGCGTTCACTTCCCTGGTCGGAAGACAGGGCGGATACGGATGACGCCAGAGATCCAAGAGACCCTTATTTCAACGCCGAAGATTACTTTGATCAAGAATCCGAGAACAACTCGCTACAAGACATGTCTGTTGATTCGGATCGAGACTCTGGTGGTTTAGCATCTCTGTCGACAAACTCATCGGGTGCCAACTTCGTCCCTGACTCAACCCCCGGTCCATCAGAAGGTCCCTTTGAGTACACTGCCGGGTGGATATGCGGTTTTGACACTGAATTTACTGCAGCAAAGGCGTTCCTAGAAAAGACGCATACAGACCCTCCCCTGATCACGCCCAACGACAGGAACTCCCATGCTTGTGGAAGAATAGGCTCACTCAACGTCGTAATTGCTATGCCGCCAGACGGGGAGTACGGCGCAGCAGCTGTTGCTACGCTCGCAGAAAACATGCTTCGCAACTTTCCACATTTACGAATGGGGCTCATGGTTGGCATCGGTGGCGGCGCACCCAGCTCGAAACACGATGTGCGGCTTGGTGATGTGGTGGTAAGCCACAAGGACGAGGTCCCGAGCGGCATTCTTCACCTAGACCTCGCCGAGAAATCGCAAGTCAAGGCAGTGTCCTCCGATGACACCGACCCTCGGTTGAAACTGTCAGTAGCACTAAAAGAAGGCATCGCCAGGATGCAGGACTTCGCCGACATGGACGATGGACAAATGGATTACTACATTGATCGGGCACTGGAAAGGCTTCCTCCGCCGGTCAACAGGTATTCGAGGCCTCCACGCTCCAGCGATCGACTCTACAGGTCTGACTTCCTTCATTTGTACCTCTTGGGCGACTGTGGTTCGTGCGGAGACGATCCGGATCGGCTGGTCTCCCGAGAGACGAGAGAAAAAGACGCTCCAGCCATTCACTACGGGGTGATTGCTACCTCGGGCCGTCTGATTAGCGACGCTTCGGTCCGAGATAATCTCGCTGAGAAGGGCATCCTTTGTTTTGATCTGTTGGCCGCCGGCCTGCAGAACTATTTTCCATGCGTGGTGATTCGCGGGATCTGCGATTACTTGGACTCTCACAGGACACAAGAATGGCATGGGTTCGCTTCTATCACAGCCGCCGCATACGCTGCTCGTCTTTTACGCGCCATTGATCCAAAATCGGTTGAGGCAGATGTCCGTATGGTTGACACTGTCAGTCCAGGTTAGTCGACGGTCTCCCCGTACCGTACTTGGTTTTCTGATTCTCTTAGCGCAACCGAATTCTGAAACTACGAAGCAAAACTTGGCTACCGTGGAAAATAGGACGTCTGGCATCGATGAAGATCTAGAACACGAAATACGACTCTGGCTATCCCCCCCCGATCCGTCAACCAATCTAGAGGAGGCGAGGGCAGCTGTTATCGAAGGCACTGGCGCCTGGTTCCTGGAAGGCGACACCTTCTCCGAGTGGAAAAGTGGGAAGATGCAGCAACTTTTTCTTTTCGGGAATCCAGGATCTGGCAAAACACTCCTCAGTACGATGTTGGTTGATCATCTCCGACAAGATACGGGGTCCACGACGATCTTTTTCTTTTTCGACTCCCGGGACACTGGAAAACAAACCTTCGACAGTCTTCTTCGCTCACTGGCATGGCAGCTGTATCGTACTGAAATTCGATCCAGAAAAAGGCTTCGCAAATTCCACAGCAATTGCCGTAGTAACATATGCCGATCAGACACCCGTGAATTGGCAGTGGCGGTCAAAGATATGATGCGTTTGTCTGGAGGAGCGAACATTGTCATAGACGCCGTGGATGAGTGCACCACGGCAGACGAGTTTCTTTGGTGGTTGGAGTCGTTCTATTCTACTCAGTCACTAGCCATTTTCAAGTTTATCGTAACCGGGAGGCCAACCTTGGAACTTTTACACAGGGTTCCCACCTTCTTTGGTATTGAGAATTGTCTAGCTCTGGCCCAGGACGCGGAAACTTTCAACATAACTCGTACTTACGTCGATAAGCGGCTGAAAGAAGACCAATCTTTTGTAAAAAAGTCATTGTCCCAGGACCTGGTAGATGCAATACGTATTCGAGTCGAGTATGTGGACGATGGCAGGTAAGTTTCAGCCATGCCTACAGAGGCTTGAAACCCGGTCTAATATGCAGTTGGATAGGTTCAGGTGGACCGTGTGTCAACTGGACATTCTCGCTATATGTGGTTCTCCAGACGCCATCAGAAGTGCTCTTGAGAATATGCCCCGAACGTTGGATGAAGCCTACCGTTATGTTCTTCAGAACATACCTGACAATCATAGAAGCGATGTCATTCGGCTCCTACAGGTTCTTGTACATTTATCCGGTCCCCTGACATCTTCTGCGGCAACCGACATCATGGCTACACGGATCGATACGGCCCCACCAGGGTTTGAGGATCACGTCAGACTTGACAGCGGGAATGACTTACTCCGGAACTACCCTAGTCTTGTGCCCTTTATATCACCTACACCAAATGAGGGAGTTCCGAAGAAAATCCAGCTGAGTAACTCTTCGGTCCGGGATATCCTTCTGGGTGAAGGTCAATTCCAACGTGCGACAGGGGACATTACGATCACATTGACGGCTTTGGCATACATGAAAGATATCAAAGAAACCCCCGAGAAAACTTTGGAAGATTTTCCCTTCGCAGAGCTAGCGGCAGGAATTATCAACGTCTTTACCAAGCATGCTGAGGCTGATGATGGCGTCTTTTCCGAGATTCTGTCATTTTCGCGGAATCCGGCTGCTTTGCATAGGTGGTACCGCTGCTTGGATAGGTTCGACCATATATCAGATCCGCCTACCCCATTATCGCCACTCTACTTCCCCTGCAGAGCTGGTCTCTTGAGGGCTGTAATACGACTACTGCAGGACGGCGTGGATGTGAATGAAGGCAACGGTACGGAATTCGACGCTCTCTACGTCTCTTCAAGAATGGGTCATGGTGATATTGTTCGAATTCTACTCAATCACGGGGCCGATGTAAATGCAGGATACGATAAGTCCTGCGCAGCTCTCCAGGTGGCCTCACAGTTTGGTTACCCAAAAACTGTGAAGATCCTTCTTGAGCATGGAGCGAAGACTGAGGCAGACAATGAAGTGGGCAACAACCCACTTGTTTTGGCCTCGACCAACGGGCATGTAGAGGTTGTCAAGCTTCTTCTGGAATCGGGAGCCCAGGTGAAGGGAGGTGCCGGCCCTGGTAGCGTTGCGCTTATTCAAGCCTCAGGAGATGGTCATTTCGATGTTGTTCAACTTCTTCTCGGTTGGGGAGGTGGGGTTTACGATGCCAACGACCGCTCATGGGGCGAAGCTATTCAGGCTGCGACAGAAGAAGGTCACGATGAAATCGTACAGCTACTCCAAGAAGCCAGGCTCTGTAAAGCGGCCTCGATGGGCGACTATGATACCGTCAAGGCACTGCTGGATGAAGGTGTCGATCTCGAAGCAACTCCCGGTGGTGGTTCCGCACTGGACGCCGCTGAGAGAAAAGGACACACAGAGATCGTCAAACTCTTACTTGAGAGGGGCGCGGATCGGAACCCTCCTCTCGAGGACTTTTTAGAGAGCAGCTCCAGTGTCCCCGACCGGTGAGCACCGGCTACTGAAGAATCAGATGGCGAAATCGGGTGATGGCCCGGGAAAGCCGCAGATCGAAGAACCAGACCATGTTGCGACCGGATGAATAGTCACCCTTTTCGTCTTTCATTCTCAAATATCCCAATAAGCACGTGTTCGATTATAGTTAAGATGGGTTGATTGAGTTGAAAAGGAAGATTTGCGTAGGAGCGGCAGTATTTGCTTGTCATGTGTTGTACTCAAATACCACTATAAGAGATTTGTGGCTTTTGTTATATATCGCTATAATCAACATACGAATCAAACCCGCCGCTGCGCTGTCGCTCTCTCTGCAGCTGCCGAATTTGTCGTATAATATCATCATGCCTCTCTATATGACTTCTACCTGACTGGTCTCATCAGAATAGAGTAGCCACGGACAGTAGAATATGGTCTTAGAATTAGCAGCTGAGTCCGCAGCGGTCTACAGCGGCCGCCTAACGAAACCCCAGTCCTTGGCATGGACCAATGCAGTTGAATGGTGCTCTAGGCTGGGCATCCCAACCCAACACCTCATCAGGCGGTATATACTATTTTTCATCAGTGTTTGCATTACCTCCCTGCGAGAACGGGCCGATTGGCCCGGGAACTACATTCCTACTTGCCCTTCATATGCTTCAGCATGACGTGACGTTGAAGGAAGCTTATTTTGGCGCGGAACTTACAGACACCACCACCACCTATGAATTCCCAGGAATATTCGTTTCAGCTCAATCACCGTTGACTCAGCCCTTCGACGCAGGTAAATACGTGGATAAGGTGGTTCAATACGGATAAGTCACGCACACCCAAAATGACTCGTCCCGTGTCTAATCCAAGAGGGCGTCAGTCACCTAACCTACATCACGTTCAGAGGATCGACGAGACCATCTCCCCCCCCACTCCGCTACGGCCCTCCTCAGAACCAGGGGATGGCCCCCCCCCCCCCCCCCCCCCGCTCACCCCCGCCCATAGCGAATAAAGACGATCTGCGGGGTAGGTGCAATGACGTCCCTCCCCCTCTAATCCCAGGAAGCTTTCAGCGACTAGGCGCAACTGCCCGCCCATCGGGGGCCTTTGGATACGGAGCGATGCCGGGGTTTGAACCACCTCCATTCCCGAGATTCCCTCCATTTTCTCTCTCTCTCTCCACTATTTATCCAATCACCAAAGGCCGGGTCGATCGACTTGTCAAACCCCGTCTACCCACCCAAGCCAAACCAAGACAAACATCTCCCTTCGCTTATCAGGGTGTGTCCCAGCTACAATCGCCTCGTCGCCGGATGAAGGCACACACCAAGGACCCCTGAATCCTCGACAACCACTCCCCCCTCCCTCTTCTCCCCCGTCCGACTACGAAGCTAGCTAACCATCACGACCACAACTTGAAGGCACAGAAGAAGAAAAAGGAAAAAAAAACCAAGCCAGCAGAACACTCGCGCCCACAATGCCCCCCATCCGCCTCGCGACCGCCTCCCCAGCCTCCGGCCCCACGACGGCCGCGACCCTGCGCCACATCGCCCTCCTCGCCTCCCGTGCCTCCGCCCACGGCGCCGACCTCCTCCTCCTTCCCGAAGCCTACCTCGGCGCCGGCTACCCGCGCGGCGCCTCCTTCGGCTCCAAGATCGGCTCCCGCGCCCCCGAGGGCCGCGACGAGTACCTCGCCTACTTCTGCGCCGCCGTCGACCTCGGCGACACCGTCGGCCGCGCGGGCGCCGGCGCCGGCGACGAGTGGCTGAGGCGCGAGCTGCCGGCCCAGAACAACGCCGCCGGGGCCGGGGCCGCGCCGCCGAGCGAGGGGGGAGGGGGGAGGCCCGGGAGGGGCGACGGCACGCGCGAGGAGCTCGAGGCCATCGCCGGCCGCACCGGCGTCTTCCTCGTCGTCGGCTGCATCGAGCGCGCCGGCGGCAGCCTGTACTGCTCCGTCGTCTACGTCTGCCCCAGGCTGGGCGTCATCGGCAAGCGGCGCAAGGTGATGCCCGTACGTCCGGTTCCTTCCCCCCCTTTTGCAATCAGGAACAACCCCCCCCCCCCAACCGACGACATCGCAAGCTGACGTAACCCTCTCAAGACCGCGACGGAGCGCCTCATCTGGGCCCAGGGCTCCCCCGCCACCCTCCGCGCCGTCTCCACCACCATCAAGGGCGTCCGCGTCAACCTCGCCGCCGCCATCTGCTGGGAGAACTACATGCCCCTCCTCCGCCAGGCCCTCTACGCCCAGAACGTCAACCTCTACCTCGCCCCCACCGCCGACGGCCGCGACACCTGGCTCCCGCTCATGCGCACCGTCGCCTGCGAGGGGCGCTGCTTCGTCGTCTCCTCCAACATGGCCGCCAGGCAGGCGACCCCCGCCTCCCCGTCCACGTCCTCCTCCTCCTCCGCCGCCGCCGCCGCCGCCTGCGTCGTCGAGGAGGACGGCTTCGAGATCGCCCTCCCCGCCAAACCCGCCAACGGCACCGCCGCCGCCGCCGCCGCCGGCCCGCCCCCTCACCGCCGTCGCAAGTCCGTCATCATCGAGGACGGCAACGAGATCGTCATCCCGGGCGAGGTCGAGCCCCTCCCCACCAACGGCCACGGCGACGGCGACGGCGACGGCCCAAGCAGCCGCGGCACCAACGGCACCAAGACCGCCGCCGCCGCCAACTGGGTCTCCCGCGGCGGCTCCTGCATCGTCGGCCCCTTTGGCGACGTCCTCGCCGGGCCCCAGTGGGAGGACGACGAGGGCATCATCTACGCCGACGTCGACTTTGACGACTGCGTCCGCGGCCGGCTCGACATCGACGTCGGCGGCAGCTACTCGCGCAACGACTCGTTCAACTTCTCCGTCAGTGGCCTCGATCTTGACCCCCTGCCCTACTACTGAAGGCTCTTGCCGGCACGCCCCCCCACCCCTTTCCTCCTCTTCGTCCGTCCGTCCGTCCGCACGCGTCGACGCTGGTTGGGATCGTGTGCCCTGGTCTGCGTAGCCCGTGTGCTGCTGGCTTGTAAGTCATCGCATGATTGACGCCCCTGAAGACACTATGGCTTCCGTCTTCTCCAATTCACCACAAGAAAAAAGCATAAGCATGACTAGCGACCACAAACCGTAGCTTCACACTCGTAATGCATGTATTTCCATTCATGTTCGACTCATGCCTATACTGACTGCGTGCGAGCCCCGTGATGGTGATGGTGATGGTGATGACCGTGAAACCCCGAACCCGAATCCGTAAAACACCCAATCCCCCTCCCCCGTATGATGCCAGCCGAAAACACCGTGCCCCAGTATCATTAATGCAAGGAA
Source organism: Colletotrichum caudatum (assembly GCA_030867225.1). Classification (NCBI taxonomy): domain Eukaryota; kingdom Fungi; phylum Ascomycota; class Sordariomycetes; order Glomerellales; family Glomerellaceae; genus Colletotrichum; species Colletotrichum caudatum. The sequence continues at coordinate 19,947 of MU846415.1, forward strand.
AAGGTCGTCAATTGTCTTGACGCATGCCGTGTTCAGCGCTCCTCGTCGTTCCTTGTCCGACTAGAACCCTCGCCTCCGTCCTCGTCATCGTCCTTTTCTGACGCTTCCTGCGGACTGGTCAGCGGGCTTGTCACGCCACCGATGCTGCCATTGATGCTCTCCGCCCGACCGTGTCCCAGCAATCCGCTCCGTATGCTCGCTCCGTCTCCGGCGCCGCTCTGCTTCGCGTAAGAGCTGGCAGCAGGCGCAATACCCGTGGCCGAGTAGATGCTGGTGCGCTCGGCATTGGCAATGCGTGAGGTGCTTTGATGAAGGCCCGGGGTCGTCGGCATGCCCGCGCCCTGATCGATGTTGGCGCTGAGGACGCTGAGGGGGAGGCTCTCCCGACTGCCGCCCCAAAGCGACGAGGGGGCCAGAGCGCGGACGGAGGCGTCCGTGTCGAGCGAACGCCGACGACGGCGTTGAGACGACGACGCCAGGGTGATGATGGATGCGTTGTCTGTGAGGAGGTTATTGGCGGTCGCTGTCGTGTACGTCGTGGGATTGCTAGACCCTGCCGCTGCGGGTACAAGGTGGGCGGGGATGGCGGAGGCGGGCGAAGCTGTGGGGAACGGCTGGTTGAAGTGGATGGACTGGGTGTTGCCCAGGTGGGAGGTGTGATTGCCGTGGTTGGTCGGGTTCGTTGGCACATGGGTGCCCCCGTTGTTTGGCGCTATGGATTGGATTGTGGTCAAGGTTGTTGTGAGGGATCGCACAGAGGGCGCTGGCGATGAGAAGGTGCTGTCTCCTCCCCTGCGAGACTCGACGCCGCCAACGGTCCGGCTCGTGCCGGCGACCGAGGGAGGGCCGTGGGACGGGGCCGAATGGGCCCCGTCACGGTCCGTTGATATCGTAGGGGCCATGGATCTGGCACCGGCGGTATTCGGAGCGCGGCCGTCATCGGACGACATGCGAGACGACCGTTCGATCGAGGTTGCGCTTCCGCTGAGGGCGGTGGAAAATGAATAGGAACTGGTCTCAACATCGACATCGACATCGGCATGGCTGGTCGAGCCTACCCGACCCGACTGGGGATAGGGATTGTTGTTCTTGGAGGCCCGCAGCTTGGCGTGGAGTTTGGCCTGCTGGCGCTTGGAAGTGGGAAGCCGGACGCCGGCTCCGTCGCTCGAGGAGGAACCCTTGAAGTTTGTGAGCTTCTTAACCCAGGTGGAAAAGGGACGCCGGCGGCCCGCACGATCGGAGCGATCTAGCATGCTGTCAGTATTGCGGGGTGGCAAAAAGAGTGCGAGCGGGATGGAAGTCTGCCGAGGAATCGCATGGTAGGCAGGGAGAAGAGACAAGAGTGTGAATAGAGGCGGCGAAGGAAAGGGTAATTGATTACCATGGGGCTGCAGCGCGGCCTCGGTCGTAGCCATTCGGTAGCTTTGTGATCAGGACAGGCGTAAAGCGGGATTTGGGGCCAGTCGGTGCGAAGGTTGCAAAAAGTTGTCCAGATAGGGGGTTGGCGCGGCCGCGGAGGAGCAGAAGAGTAGAAGAAGAAAAAAGTAGCCGGAAAGACGGATTGAACAGGCGAAGGGAACAGGTGGAACGACGAGGAGTGCTTCGGAGAGATCGTGGGATAGAAGGGAGAGGAGGTCGAACGGTCGGGTATTCGGGGACGAAGGAAGGAGACGTATGAGGAAAATGGAGAAAATGTGAGCGAAATGCGGCGGTCGAGTACGGTGGCTAGGCGGGTAAGCAGTCAGAGGGCGGCGGGTGGTGTTTTCGGTGGTGAGAGGAGGGAAAAGACGACGAAAATGAGGATTGAAGGAGGGACAAGGACGCGAGACTGGGAATGGGACTCGGAATGGATGGATAATGGATGGAAGTGGAAGCGGACCGACGGGATGGGAAAGCGCCAAAGTGAACGACGAGACGCCAGGACGGATTGGGACGATTCGGGGGGGGGGGGGGGGGGGGGGGGGGGGGGGGCCTGAGAAGAGCGCAGCAGCACTGTCACTGTCATCATCCGGGAGCAGGGTTTAGGGGCGGCCACTATTATTGTGTACCTGTGCGACCTCAGGAGGAACCGCCCAACGTACATCGTACCTCAGTCACTGTTGGGTCGGCGCAATATTTAGGGGCAAGGCCTAACTACCTACGCACAGGTACGTAGTAGTCTAATTCCTACACGACCATCAACTCGCTAGAGGCGGCGCATACCTACCTACACTTGTACATTGGTAGTAAGGAGTGCCAGTTTCAAGGCAGGCAAGCAGTAGGCTTTGACACACAATATAGTGGTTGGTGTACACCACAAGAGTCATTCATGTTCATACCCAACCTATCAAACATGCACGGGAAGTCTCCCCTCCCCGCCTTTGGGCTGTCGATCAGCGTAGCCCCAGTGGCCCCATCCCCAGCCTACTCTTTTGAGAATCCGGGACCATCTTAATCTGGTGCCGCTGACTTGGAGGTGCCCAACTGGTCTCTGAGACTGGCGTGCATCGATTCCCGGCGGAGCGGTCCACCTAGATGCCCTACCTACCGAGTATGATGTACTCCGTATACTACCTGTACTGCCTGCCACCCCAGGTGCTGGCTGCGGGGCGTCCTGAACCTCGGTCTGGTGGTTTCCAGCCATTGATACCTCCTTACCTACTTAGCATCTAGCTAGACCATTTGGTTATCCCATTGGTGGATGAACTGGACTGATGGACAAGACCGAGACCGAGACCGAGACCAAGAGGCTGAAGCCGGCGTGCCTGTGATCAAAGCGCAGAGAAGGCAGACAAACTAGTTTACAGGTACACTACTAGCCTGGCTGGGATCGGATCACTGCAAGGTCCCCCAGAAGGTGTGGACCCTAGAGCCCAATCATGCACTTTCTGGTTGCTTACTTAAGCTTTGTCGCTTCTGTTCTCTACCTAGGTAGGTATTCCAACGGGGCGCATTATGTCATCAAAGCAAGCCGCTGTCGTCGTCGTCGTCTTCGTCGTCGGTCTATCCGAGATGTGATGTCACTTTCCGCCCTAATAACGTAGACGCACGTACACCACCACGCAACCACGGTACATACCCTGACACCTTAAGGTTTGACCGGGACATATCATCCCTTAATGTGCCAGCATCCTGGCAAACATCCTGATGCCTGAGAGTGAGGGATATTGTACGATAGATTCGGTGAGGGGGGGGACAAGAAGGAAAAAGAACAGAATGAATGTGTGTCACATGTAAAACATCAGTCAAATCTCTCCCAGCCACATTGTCCAACATCAGGCGACAGCTGGAGCCGACGTGCACAAACAATGCCCACCTTTCTTTCTTTCCATCTTCCCTCTCAATGGCTATAGATAACCGCTCGCTTCTATCGCATGATCCGGGGTGAAACATGCACCATCACATCGCATCACCAACCAGCCGGCCCCAACCCTACTATGTAGGTACATGGGGGGACAACGCAACGAACGGTTGACAAGCCGCATGTCAAAGCTCTCGGCTCACTTTCCTAGCCACTCGCTGCCTCCGATCCCAGATGAAACTCTCAGGTCCACGTGTGCACCTTCATGTTACTGAAGGGCAAGGTTAGCCATACCCGGTCTAGAGCCGCCAAATTGGAAATCATTAGAAGAGGGAAGAGAAGAGAAGAGAAGGGGAAAGGGGTCTTCTTTATCTTATCTTATCTTACCTTACCTTATCGAGCTCTTATCGCCACTTTTTGACGTCGCCAAGCATTAATCGAACCGCGCGCCTTCTCTACCTACCTACTTACCTATTCGTACCTACCCAACGGCACAAGGCAGCTTTTCTGCATGTCAACGGTCCAATACCAACAAACATACATGCGCATCGACGGCCATCTTCGGTGGCTCTCACTGAAGCGCCTCGATATGGCTCTCCCATGTCCCAACAACCATCATGTCTATTAAGCCCCTGCCCGAAGACGTCATCCGCCGCTTGAGGTCGTCTGCCACTGTGACCTCCATCAACGGTGTCGTATGCGGCCTCATCAAGAACTCCTTGGATGCAGGCGCCACCAGACTCAAAATCACCGTCGACTACTCCCGCGGCAACTGCATCGTAGAGGACGACGGTATGGGCATTTTACCCCTCGAGTTCCGAGAAACGGGCGGACTTGGCAGACTGCACCGTGAGTGGGCCGCACCGTCACACCCAGTCGACCCGCATCGCATCCGCTGACGCCCACTTAGACACATCGAGACACGCACCCGAACATGAGTGCCACGGCGCCAACGGAAGCTTCCTCGCCTCCGTAGCTGCCCTGTCTCTCTTGACCATCACCTCTCATCACCAGCTGCACAACTCGCAAAACTCACTCACCATTCACAACTCGCGTGTCTTGGCCCGTAACATCCCCGCACTGCCAGAACAGCGTCTGGTCGCTTTCAGCCATGGCACCCGTGTTACGGTTAGAGACCTTTTTGGTTCCATGGCCGTTCGAGTCAAGCAGAGAGCTGTGGCCTCCGAGAAGGCCGCCGTCGACAGGGAATGGGGTCGGCTGGTGCACGATGTCGTTGCCATCCTGTTGGCTTGGCCTTCGGACGTGGCCCTCTTCGTCCGAGACACCGTCAGCAACAACGAGACACGCTTTCGGCCCACCGCCACCCCCGGCTCGGACATGTTGACTCGTTCATCACGGATTCTGGCTCAGTCGGGTCTTGTTGACGCCTTGGGCCAAGCGCCTTGGACTCCCATTGGAGCTTCTGCAGGGAAATTGAGCATTCAAGGATGCATGTCCTTGAACCCGGCGGCCACCCGGCGAGCTCAGTTCATCAGCTTCGGCATCCACCCTGTGCCTAACGAGCATGGAACAAACGTCTTGTATAACGAGGTCAACCGCGTCTTCATCAAATCTGGCTTTGCTATGGAGGAGAAGGAGGATGTGGCCATTTTTAGCTATTCGCCCCTTGCAACATCAGTCGAGTCTTCGGGCAGAATTGCCCGGTCGAAGCGTAGTTTGGAACGGTGGCCCATGTTCTACTTCCGAATCAGCTCTACCTCGCGAACACGGCCGCTACTGGGCTCCTCCATTGAGGATCTTCTTGATGACCGCAATTGCACCCTTGCCGATATGATTGACCTACTCAAGCTGGTCTGCTACGAGTTCCTGAAAAAGCACCACTTTCGTCCAGACAAGGTCACCACTTCTCTTGGCGGGTCTTCCAAACGCAAGAAGAGAGATGAAAACGGCGCAGCGCACTCGAAGGAAGACAAGAGGCCGTTAGCAGCCTCGTTTCCATCCAGCCGGTCCGACTCTATCACGCCTATATCGAGATCACAATCTCCCTTTGACCTGTGGCAACGAGTGAAGGTGGAACGAGTATTGGAAGGCAAGAGGAAATCAGGTGCATCGACTCCTGCATCTTTCGAAGCTTCCCATGCAAAGGCCGCGACGTCTCTTTCAGAGGATGACTTGGGGGTCTCCGAGACTTTACAGCCCGGCTCGCGATTTCTTGACAATTCGGGGAATCTGTTGCGCAAACCCTTTGGGGACCTATATACGAATTTCACCCCAAAGGGGAATGAACCAAGAGAGAACAGCTGCGTGCGTCCACCGAGCCCCGCCACCGACGACCAGGACCATTCGCACCGTGAAACCTCGGGCCAGACGATGGATGATCACCAAGCTTCGCCTTCAGAAGAGCCCTCAGGTGCAGCCCAAACGTCAATTGCCATCGACCCAAAGCCTGTTTCGTTATCCCAGTTCTTCGCAGCAAGCCGCAATCTGTCACAGCGGCAGGAACCTAGCGAATGGCTCAAAGGGGTACTTTCTCAATGGGAAAACCCAGTCTTCCAGCCTGCTGAGGCTGCCGTGCCTCGTCTTGATGAAGCGTCGATGGGACGGCCCGATCGAGCAGCGATCCAATCCCTCGACCTGGACACCGAGTGCTCCCATGGCACCCACACGTCCAACATCAAACTGTCTGGACGCATATCCAAAGCTGCCCTGGCGGACGCCGAGGTGGTCTCGCAGGTTGACCAGAAGTTCATTCTGGTAAAACTGAGGCGAGATCAAGTTCCCGGCAGCGACCGGCCTGCCCTGTTGTCCAATTCTGTTCTGGTCCTCGTGGATCAGCACGCTGCTGACGAGAGGTGCCGACTTGAGACTTCATTGCGTGAATACTTCTGTTCGGCGAAAGGGTCGGGGGAGGTGGCTGCAAAGACAGAAACGCTGCAGAAGTCCCTGCGATTCGAGTTCTCGACCAAAGAATGCAAAATGCTGCGCAAGTATAATCCTTACTTTCGCCGATGGGGTATACTATACGAAGTACAAGAACCCGAGGAAGGTCAATGGCGGCACAGGAGCAAACAGCTCTCAAGGGTGGACGTAACAGGTCTGCCACCGAGCATTCTGGAGAGATGCCGGTCGGAGCCCAGATTGCTCGCCGAACTACTCCGACAAGAGGTTTGGAAATTAGAAGAGGGGGAAGTGCCGCCGGTTCGACCCTTGTTCCTCGACAATGGCGGCCTCGGTCATGATGCTGACTGGGTGTCCAACTTTCACGGGTGTCCCCAAGGAATTCTCGCCCTGCTCAACTCGAGATCCTGTCGCAGTAAGTTGCCTCCTTGGGGACCTCTAAGTAATCTTTATTGACCTCGCTAGGCGCCATCATGTTTAACGACGTTCTGTCCAGGGACGAATGCGTGTCTCTTGTTTTACGTCTCAGCCAATGCTCGTTCCCCTTTCAATGTGCTCATGGAAGGCCATCCATGGTGCCTCTGGTTGACATGAGAACGCTGACTATGAACCATGGCCCACACCTAGACAGTTTTGGAAGCCGATTAAAACAATCCGGTCTGGCAAGTAAATCGTAATGACTGGCGTTTGGGATGACACAGTCTGCTTTGAAGAAGATACCCTATAGAAAATTTGCATCCATAGAAACATCACCCCTGGAACTATGGCCCGGATTAAACACTGTAAATAGAATTAAATCAGATTAAGTTGATCAGACAAAAATAAAAAAACATGCTATGGCCCTGTCGCGATGCCTTCATGGCATCTGGCGGATTTATCTGGCACCGGAATAACTATTGTTCTGATGCTTTGGTCTGACCTACTGCCTAGAGG
>MU846416.1:0-27013 GCA_030867225.1 Colletotrichum caudatum
CCCACCCCCCATTAGCCGCTACGACACGTCAAGATTCGCCGTGCGTACGAAACAAAGTATTACCCGTACAGCAGATAACGTATTCCGAACATGTCGCAACGTAAAGAGTTCTCCTCCTGTCCCCAACGTAGTTAAGCCTGGCTTGTCCGAGACAAAGGGCGTAACCAGGCTAGCCCAGTTGTCATGTTGCTCGGGACAACTTCCCACCCCTCCCCCCCATTCTGTCTTTTCCAATTGACCAATTCCCATCCTCGCGCGTCCGTTCATAAACACCCCGCGTGTCCCGTCAACCTTGTCTCGTGCCTTCTGATATCTCACCTCAAAGCCCTTCTCTCTCTCTTACGCTACCTCGCGCTGCGCGCCGTTTCCGTCCGGACATAGACCAAGGATATTAAACTCCATACCCTCCAGTTGCCGCCTCTTCCCGCACTCTATCCAAGCACAACTCGTCGCCTCCAGACGAACGATACAAGACAAACAAAAACACAAAACAGTCCCAAGCACAAACCTCAACCGCCGCCAAGATGACCCGCGTCCTGCTCCCCCTCCTCGCCCTCGCCTCCGCCGCGACCGCCCACTTCTCCCTCACCCTCCCCCCGCCCCTGAGCGACAGCGACGAGTCCGAGGCCACCGGCCCCTGCGGCGGCTTCTCCGTCTCGTCCGACACCAAGACCACCGACTTCCACGTCGAGGGCGACGCCATCGCCATGCAGAACGGCCACCCCCAGAGCAACTGGCTCTTCCGCGCCACCACCGACCTGACCGCCGCCGGCGGCTGGACCCAGCTCTTCCCCGTCGTCATGCAGACCGGCCTCGGCAACTTCTGCGAGCCCCAGGTCGTCGTCCCCTCAAACTTCACCGGCAAGAAGGGCATCATCAACGTCGTCGCCCACTCTCCCGACGGCCTGTTGTATGTTGTAAGTCACCACTCAGAACCCCCCCCCCAAACCTTGGAGACCAGGGGGGTCTATGTCAATATCTTCCGTAAAAATGAAGAAGAGGGAAATGAACCCAAGGAAAAGAAGAAGACAAGAAGAAAAGCAGGGGAAGAAAAGAAAAGAAAAAAAAGGAAGCCCCGACTAACGCCCGTACAGTGCTCCGCCGTGAACTTCGTCACCGGCCCCGCCCCGACCCGCTCCGAGTGCAAGAACGCCACCATCACCGTCTCCTTCACCGCCGACTCCTCCCTGACCGCCCTCGTCAGCGGCGACGCCTCCGGTTCCGCCTCCTCCTCCGGCACCCCCGCCGCCTCGTCGGCCGCGCCCGCCTCCACCTCCCCCAGCTCCGCCGCCCCGCACGCCGCCGCCGTCGGCAACCTCTTCTCCGCCGGGCTGCTCGCGTCCGTGGCCGCTGCCGTCGGCGGCGCCGCCATGATCTTCTAACCTTGCTCGGCTGTCCGTCGTTGTGGGGGGTAGGGGCGGGGGATGAGAGAGAGAAAACACCCTTCCCTTTTTTTTTTTGCATCTTGTACATTTTTTTGAGACACACAGGGCCCTAGGTGGCTTGCAATAAAACCATGTGAAGTTCAACTGTTGGGAGGTTGCCCCATCGAAAGAGTCCATCAACCGTCAAGAGCACGGCACGTTGAGAATATGCTTCGCCTATACGCGAGCTCTGGGCGGCTCGCGGCCTCGGGTTCTCGGATCGTGTACGTTACCCAAGCACAACCAAGTAAATCTTCACAAGTCTGTCATAATAACTACCAGACGGGAGGCCCGGTTGAACAAAAAACAGTCATGAGAGCTGGGTATGAATAGGATACTGCGGTGTTTATGTACATGTATATATCGGGGGCCATGAGCTCTCTGCTCTGTACAAGTTACAACGAAACAACACTGTTTGCCAATTGCTCTTTTTCATCCATCAGAATATGTGCACGGCTGGAACCTCACGTTCCCTCTATCGAAACACACGCCGACCGCGTCATCACAAATGACCCCTGACTCTCCAAGGGCTACGCGCGCTTGCGGCACCGGCAGCACCGACGCCAAAGTTGTGAAGTCTCTCCCCAATAAGATAGGCCTCATCCCTGATGCGCGCCTTCCAGTTGTTGAACACGCCCACGATGCTCCAGAAAGCCATGGCGGCCAGCGCGCTGAACGCCGCTGCTGGGTACGACAGACGGTAGATCATCTTGAGTTCGTGCGGTGCAGGCCCCGGTGTTCCAAGGACCCCGTTGGACTCCATCCAGCCCACCGCGTAAGGAGGGCCAAAGATGGCGAGCCCCCCGATGAGGAGGCCAGGCACCACGAACGCCCGTGTCAGAACGAGCACGTCGGGTTGCAGCCAGCCACGACGCAGCACGGCGCGCACGGCTTGAGCGATGCGGGTGCCCTCGTACAGGCTGGTGATGGCGCGAGCGCCGAGCTTGACGTACAGCAAGCCCAAAGTCCACGATTGTATGACTCTTGCCGTGTGCTGGTTGGAAACCGTGATGCCGTCCTTCAACTGGCCGTTGTTGGTGCCGGCCGTGTAAGGCGTCGGCGGATACATGTAGGTGTGCAGGGGAATGAGGCAGTACAGCTCCATGAGCGCCGTCAGGATAAGAGGGAAAACGATCAGGAGGATCGTGTACGCGTAGGCAAGCCTGGCGACATGGATACCCATGAGTGCCACCCCCATCGGAGCATTGCTCTGCCATACGGACTGCAGAGTCGAAGTGGCCCAGGCCTTCATCTTTCTGAACATGGACCGGGCGTGGAAGAGGAAGTAGGCTGCGGATCCTAGGGTATAGATGCCGATGCTGAAAGCGTATATGTCGTTGGTCCGGATGTGTGCGGGGATGAGGACCTTGAACATCTTGCGGCCGAAAACAAGAGGCACGATGGTGAAGCTCACGCCTGTAACGGCAGCAAAGATCCAGATGAACATGATGAACAGGAAGACCCTGGCTCGGAAGTGTGGTGGGATGTACACCAGCTGATACTGGTCTGTCGAGTAGAGGTCCGTGTCGGGGGAGTCGGGTTTGCCGTCCAGACGAGAGTTGCCCTCGGCAACGGGCATAAACACGCGTCTTCCTTTGGGGATCTTGACCTGGTCTGACGCCGGCGTGCGCACATATTGCCCATCTTCGATCAACTGTCCGGTGCCAACAAGACCGGCTTTTCTGAGACTCAAGTTGATCATCTGATCATTGGGGATCGACGATGTCGGCTTGGCTGTGCCGCCCTCGAAGGTGTCTTCCCACGTCTTCGGCACAACTTCGTTCTGCTTGTTAACCTCCAGAAACAGCCGCCTCCACACGGGTAGCTTCTCAAGGTCGGAGCCCGGGCGCACAGCCAGAACCCCTTCCTCGTCGATGCGACGCTCGCCGAACAGGAACCAGGTCAGCCGAAGCCCTCGAGCGCATTTCCGGAACCACCATGTGTACATGGCGTGGAGGCCATCGCTGGGCTTGAAGAACTTAACCGCCAGAGGCATTGCGAAGTTGTAGAAGAGCAGGTCGACGGGGAATTCCAGCACAGGCTCGTTGGACGAGTAGTGGATGGGCAGCACGTTGGGAATGCTGAGGGCCAGACCCCAGACCACACCGCCGAGGCAAACGATGACGAGTGCTCCATACACAAAAGCGGAGAACAGAATCTTCCGCAGCTGCGTCATGACATTGCGCTCCAGCACGTCTCGAACGGGATGGAACTCTGGGTCATCGGGATCACGGATGAAGTCTGACAGGGTTAGCGGGCGAACGGGTGGGGCACGACATCGACAAACTTACAGAGAACGCCCTTGCGCATTATCTTTCGGCACATGGAGACGAACAAGGCAAAGTGAAACATATACCCTGTTCCCACGAACCAGTGCACGAATATCGAGGTCAACGGGAAGTTGATCGTAAAGGCGACCCGTGATTTGAGCGTGGTTGCTTCGAAGAGGGGGAGAAGAGCGACGTCCAAGAGGAGGCCGCAGTAGAGCGGGAAGATGAGCATCTCGATGCTGATAATGAGAATGACCTTCATTACGCCGCTGGCCTGGTTGAGCAGGTCGATCAACGAAGCTTCCCACTCCTGGCCTGTCGGTCCGGTGGAGAATGGGGAGCCGCGCCGCAGGTAGAGCGCACTGATGGCTGAGAAGGTGAAGTATCCGCAGAGAATGGCCCAGAATCGGTCGTTGCCTGACCAGTACGACAGCGCGGGATTCACGGCTACCGAAGGCTCAGGTACACTAAAGCTGATGACCCATGAGCCGGGGTTGAGGACGCTGATGGGAACATTCTGAACAGCGTTCCACGCATACATGGTTGCGTTCGCCGAAAGGGACGCTGCGTGCTTGGTGTTTGCGATGAGGTCGCGGTCGAAGATGGAGCTCAGAATGTCGCCTACAGCAGCAAGCGAGCCAGACAAGTGGGATTTGAAGCTGAGAAGTGCCTCGTGGCTGATGGCGGAGAAGTTCTGCATCTCGGTGGTTGAGATGATGGGCAATTCGCTGGTGAGACTTTCGAGAACCCGGCTAGACGCACTCATGAAGATGTTGAAAGTCTTGGTCATGAGCAGGCCAACCCCATTTCCAGCTGGAAAGCCCATCATTCTTCCTGTGGTGTAAATGAAGGACAGGGCGAGGCTTCCGAGACCGGCCATGACGCCGACAGCTACGTCCTGAACGAACTTGGTCATGCTGAAAAGCATACGGACCAGGCGCATGGGGTTCATAGCTGCCCAAACGCTGATTCGTCCAAGGTTGTAAGGTACGAAGACGCAGACAAAGATGGTGACCGAAACGAGTACGACACAAAAGATGGCGTTTTGGAAGAGGCCCGCGATAGGTCCGCGCATGCCGATCAACTCCATGATGCCCTCGAAGTCCTCGGCATCATCTATGGCTTCGGGATCTAGCCCGGCGGCGACGGCCGCTTCGACAACCTCTCGATCCTGCTCAACGCCGTCCTGGTCATCGTCATCCATGTCGTCGAAGTCATCGTCGTCGCTGTCATGATCATGCTCATGGACAGCCTCATCGTCGCGTCCGCCAATGTCCAGCTCTCGTATCTCAATATCGCCCCACATGAAGTCGGCGACTCGGTCCATGACCCCTCGCTGAAGGGGCGGACGCTGAACCACTCGAACGTCTTCGGTCTCCGGCATGCCGTTGTTCTCTCCAGCGGCTTCGACGGCGATGCCATCGTCTTGTCGCGGGCCAACGCGGTCTAAGGGCTGTGTATCTGAGCCTCGGGGATCGAAGACCCCGTTCTCTTGAGGAGGCTCCGCGACGCCGAATCCGAAGTCCAGATCGGAGCCGTACTCGGGGGAATTGCTGCGGGGCGGAGTGGAGCGACTAGCAGAAGCACCAATGTTGTGAGCTCGGGGATTGACTCCGAAAGTTTGCATCGGCTCTCCAGTCACGGGCTCAGCTGGAGGTAACGTGTTCAGACCCGAGAAAGACCAGCTGTTGTTTGCTAAGGGGTTAATGGTATCATTCCGTTGCGGGCCGTCAGAGACGGATCTAGGCCGCAAGGGGCTGTGGAAGGATGTCGTCCTCCACTCGCTTGTACCTTCGCCGCGATCCATGGGCTCTTGCTCGTCTGCTTGCTGTGCGGCCTTGCCCTTGCCTTTACCGCTCTCGTCGGTGCTATTTTCACCCATATGGTAGGCCGGCCAGGAGAATTGCGGCGTCGAAGGGGCAGGTAGCTGAACCGTGAAGGGGGGCGGGGCCGGCGAATCTCTAGAGGTCGACGGTCCATCGGATCTAGAATCATTCTTCCTCGGCTGGGCGACGCCCGCCTCTCGGTTCTTGTCCATCATGGACTTTGTGATCCTGGCCCAGTAGCCCAGCGGCTCGTCCAAGTCCTCATCTTCGATGATTTTAAGGATCTTCTCGGGATCACCATTGGCTTGGCGATAGATCCGCAGGTACTCATGAACAGCTGCGACAGGGGCCTGCGTGTCCCTATCCTTGTCGAGGCGACCGTCTGGCGGGGTGTTGAAGTCGAATTCTGGGCCGGTGTTGCCGTAAGCGCGCGGACCAAGAGCGTCAAGGGGCCTTGGGAGTGAGGGTCCCGCGGCTTCAGCTGTCGCTTCTTGGTCGTTCCAAGACATATGGGACATGGGTTCCTGGCCTCCAGGTCGCTGGTCGGTTATCGATTCGTCGTCGTCCTCGTCGCTTTCACTCGGACCTCTTAAATCCTCGTCGTTAAAGTTGTCAAACATGTCGACATCGTCATCATGCTCGTGATGGTGATGATGATGATGTTGGTGCTGGTGCTGGTGCTGATGCTGGTGCTGCTGTTGCTGCTGCGGTTGCGCCTGAGGTTGCGGCGGCTGGTTGTCGTTGGCGGCAAAGGCAGCCCGCATGTTGATTTCTGGTTGCTGCTGGACAACGTAGTCGCGGACCAGGATGACGAGAATGAACGAGATGATTACCAGAATAGTAATGATCTGACCCTCTAGCACACCAATAATGGTCCGGTTCACCACTGGATATCTAGTCATGTTACGCAACCACGACACGCCGCTCAACAGAGAAGGGTGGCGATCCAGGACAGGATCGCCGCCTCCGGCGGGTGTTCCGGTCGAGTTGTGGGAGCCCGAGGACGTGATGGAACCGAGCAGCATCCTCAAGAGGGCAGCCGACATGGAATCATTGGTGGTGATGTTGACACCGTGGAATGACCGGCTGAAGGGGAGTTCTTGGCCCTGGATGATGTCCTTCAGCATGCCTCCCAAGTTTGCCGGCGTCGTGGTTGGTTCCAGGAGCGGCGATGCAGGGCAGACGTTGGAATTGGCGACGGAGAAGGCAACCGAGACGCCGCGGCTGACGGTCGCATTCGAACTGTTCCACAGGGCGCCGCTACCCAGACCCTCGTCGCTGACCCAGAACAAGAAGGCCCAAACGGATCGCATCAGGTAGGGCAACCAGCAAAGCCAGACACTGATGACGAGCGCAGCCCGCAGCCACACGAGAACGTTCCGGAAGAGATACTTGGCCATGTGGCCGACGAATACGTGGGCAGGTAACGTCTTGGGCATCTTGGGCGAGTACAGCTTCGTGAAGCGGAACGGCGTCTTGCACAGCTCGCAGTGCTTCTTCTGCGAGTGGGAGAGCCACTCCATAAGGCAGTCCTGATGGACGTATTTGATGCTGCCGCTGCATTTGCACGGGTAGAAGAGGGGCTCGTCGGTGGTTGCCTCTCCTCTGCAAATGCGGCAGGTATCCGGATCGAGTGCGCCAGCATCGTTCGCCAGGGATCGTGACCTCGCGGTATCGTGGAGGGCGGAATAGGGTTTCGAGGACGACAAGCGCCGGTTCGGGTGGGCGACAGAATCGGCGGCCATGAGCGGCTCCATCGCGGGGTCTTCCATAATGATGGGTTGGTGGGAGTCGGCGGCGGCGGCGGGGACGTAAGCCCTTTGCAGAAGTGCAGATCTTTTAGGAACTCATGAGTGACCCTAGGCGGTGGATAGTGGTGAGATGCAATGTCCAAAAGCCTGCAAGCTCGTAAGTAGGGTTGGCGGTGGCCGCGACTCGGATTTGGATTTCGAGGTATGGACACGTGAAGGGAAGCTCGCAGGGCTCGAGTTCGAAGTCGGCGTCAAAGCTAGGTAGACAGTTGAAGCAGCAGAGAAGGGGTGCGGGGGGGGGGGGGGCAGACAAGCTGCTGAAGGTGGTAAACTGCCTGCTGCACAGGTCGCGAAACGAACAAGTGAGAAATGAAAGAACTCAAAGACGAAGGGGTCTGGGTATCATGGGTGAATCGTCAAGGCATGCAAGCCAGTTGGAGAACAATCGTGACTGGGGTTTGAATGGGGATTAATTAATGAATCGACCAAACGATCCCTTGCGCTAGGATTGTTGAAGGTTCCGGTCCCAGTAGGCAGTGTCAGTGGCAGTGGCTGGACTGGCTGGGTCCAGTTCAAACCACAACCGTGGTCCGAGCCGGGGTCCGGGCCAGGGTTCGGATAATTCAATCATCCGTTCAATCGATGGTCTCTTCTGGTGAATACCCGCTTAGCTGACTATGGTATGATGGCACGTGACAGAGTCTAGATCCAGGTCCCCGATTACCTAATTAGTAAGGTATCTAGCCTATATACGGTACGGGCAGTATCCGTACTTTGTACTATGTACATTTGGCTTTGGAGAAAGGCATGGCCAAGACATCAACTTGGCGCGCTAACGGCTACATCATTATGTCATTGCGCCTCTGGTATGCCCAGGTGCCCCTCAACGTTTTTTGATGATGGGTAGTTTCCACTGGCAGCGGCGTCGAACAGCAATTTCAGTCAATGTGCCGCTTGGGTGAATGCGCGCAGACGTCGGTGTTATTCAATAGGAGGCCCAAGTTGCTCATAAGAGCGTGTTTCTGGGCATTCATGTTCATGCCCATGTCAAAACTGGCGTCGCTGCGCTGCGTAAAGTGTATGTCAGATCAGATGGCGTTCTAACCGTTGGGAACCCTCATACCAGGCATCCGCTACCTAGACATTTAGGTAGTAGGCATTAGGTAGCTTAGGACTGGTCCAGATGCTGCGTACCTAGTCATCGCGGATCACCAAGACAACAAAACAGCACCATCATCGTCATCATCAATGCTTTATCATCATCACGTGGGCGGCCAGTCGACTGGGCATTCCCCAACTGTCAAAAGGCCCAAGGGAATGCAGGATGGTGAGCCACACTTGCGTGCGAACGATGCAATACTGCATCACTAGAGCCTCGTACGGGCCCACTTGATTGGACCCTGGTTGGCGTGTTTCGGGATGGGCTGTGGCTCACGGAGGACGACGTGGGTCGTCTGCCAATCATGCTGGCCCATCCGCTCCTGTGTGCCTCCTTGGACAGGGTTGTTATCAGGGTATTCAAGTGTATTCGTCCAATACGGATAGCTAGCGAACATTGGATGGCTGGGAGAAACGAGTACCTATCGAAGCGAGGCCCCGGGTGAGCAGGTGCCAGCACGGAAAAACGCGAGTTGGGTTGGGGTCGAGGTGTGTGTGTGACGATACGTCGAAGTTGGAAGGGAGGGAGGATGACATGGGTAACGCGTTGGTCGATCTGCGATGTCTTGCTGGCCTGTTTGCTGCTTGCTTGCTTGCATACTCGTAAACGTGTCTGGTTGGTTGGAGGCGCGCGTTGAAGGCCACAGTTGGAAAGACGATGACGTTGGTGAGACATGAGCATCCCACGGTGTTGCTCCGAGATGGGTGGCAGGGCAGCAGCTCTTGCGTTTTTCAGCATACGATAGTTGATGGTGCCGCTGAAACTATACATGTCACTTATGTAAGCTTCCCCAAGCAAGGTAGACTTTTTCAGCAAGCGTAGCGAAAAGATACCTTTGAGGCTAGGCCTGTGCCCCCCCCCCCAAATCCTCTGAGGGTGGAGGGGGAAACCTGGCCATGAGCGCCTAGGAAGAAAACAGCCAGCCTGGAATGTTCGCCTCCTACGTACTACGTAGGTAGGTAGGGAAGGGTGGGAAGGGGAAGAGAAGAGAGAGGGAAGGAGTTAGGGAAAAGGGTAAGGGTAAGGAAGGATATTGCGTAAGGGGAAGGGACAGGGTGAGGCAAAGTTATACAGAAGAAACGCAGAAGCACATGAAGAGGAAAGCCGACTTTCCTGCATCGAAACAGAACCACCCCTGCCCTGTTCGTCTTCCTACATATCCGAACCTACACAGCATTTCTCGTCTCCAAACATCGTTGCCGGCTCTCTCACTAAGCCGCCTTTTCCGAACCCGAATCAACCGTACACGTACCAACACACGACACACAGCGCAGTACGGCATCTCAGTAGTGAGGCAGTGTTGTCCCTCGAACGCCCTGAAGCGAAACCGCAACCCAAACCATCGCCATTCATCCCGAAGGTAGATCAATCATCATAAACTCCTAGCCCCACACTTCTACCTAGGTGGGTAGGTACCATAGGTACCCTACCTCCTGGTACCAAAGAGAAAAAAGTTTCCATTGCCTGCCTGCAATCTGGCTAGCAGCCCGCAAGTCCAGCCCCGGTCTAGTAGTAGGCCGCCTGAAGCAGCCCATGTATGTTCGCCCATGACTGGGAACTGCGACATATGAAAATCATCAGAGCTCCCTCCTTGTGTAACGGACGACCAACTGCGCCTGTTATCTCTCTCAACACCCTTCCCCTCCTGTTTCTTCCCCTACCTACCTTACCTTACGTCGTTGCTCTCGACTTGGTTTTTTTTTTTCCCTCTCTTCCTCCCTTCTTCCTCCTCATCGCCCACCAAGCTAACCAACAAACCTACCTACCTACCTAGCTAGCTCACCGCAGCTTCGAGTTCCGCTTTCTCTCGTCCTCCCCGACGCGTGCATCCGGTTTACCTCGCCGCCCGCTCAACTCTTCCTCGGCAACACACGCGCGCATCACGTCACTCGTAAGCGAGCTGCCTGGGTAAACTTTACGACGCACGACCTCCGCTATGGAGGCTACCAGTGGCTACGCCAACAGCTTCCCCAAGGTCCCAAATGGAAAGATTAACGGAAAGGCAACTGGCAAGATGAATGGCAAGATGAATGGAAAGATGAACGGACAGGCCGTGACAGCCAAGAGGAGGACAACTCCCAAGAGGGGTCCCACCCTGCTTGCCCGCTCTTTTAACATGATTGCGAGGTTTGTGCACTCGTCCCCGCCGTCGCCATGGCCCAGATCTCCTCCCTTTACTGACAAAACGCACGCAACCCAGGATCCTGACTTGGTATTCCATCGTCTCCGTCCTCTTCCGCTGTCCTGCCAACCTCGAGGCCTGCGATGAGTCCTCTCCCAAGATTTGCAAGCCGTACTTCCAACTGAAACACGCCGTCACCCCTCACCTCGAGCCCTACTACCATACCTACGCCGCTCCCTACGTTGAGAAGGCGACGCCTTACTACAACATCGCCAATGAGAGAGTCTTTGTCCCTACCAAGGCCTACGCAGCCAAGTACGGCGCTCCCCGCCTGCAGCAGGCTCAAGCCTACGGAAAGGCCCAATGGGACAAGAACATTCACCCGAAGCTCGCCGTCTACCAGAAGCAAGCCCAGGACAAGTATGATCAGACGGTGGCTCCTCATGTCGCCAAAGCTTCCGCTAGCATAGGCCCCTACTACGAGATCGCCCGTACTAGTGCTCTCCAGACCTACCACGACCTCATCCTGCCCTCATACCATTTCGCCCACCCGTATGCCGCCCAGGGCTATACTGTCGCCTCTCACTTCACCACCGAGACGGCTGTTCCCTCCGCCTACTGGGCCTGGAACAAGACGTACAGCTTCCTTGACGCTACCGTTTGGCCCCAGTTTCGCGTCCTCTACATTGAGAATGTCGAGCCCCAGCTGGCCAGGATCGGTCAGCGCCTTGGTCGCTATAAGAACAAGACCAAGGGCTCGCTCGAGAACGTTTCTGAGAGGTACCAACAATTCCCCATGACGCCCGTGCACTTGACGAGAGACTAACGCTTTGCACAGCGCCACTGCCAAAGCATCTTCATTCTCCAAGCCTGCCGCTTCCACCGCCTCCACCGTCGCTTCTTCCGTTTCCTCGGCCGTCTCCTCCGCCTCGGAGGAGGCTTCCACCGCCGTCGAGAGCGCGCACATCCCCGACGCATCCGAGGTCGCTGAGCACGACCACTCGGATCAGGTCCAACCGCCCCCGCCTGAAGCGGACGCCGATGAGATCCGCAAGAAGGCCCAAGAAACCGTTGCCAAGGACCTCAGCAGCTGGCAGGACAAGTTTGCCAAGGCCGCCGACGAGGGCGCCTCCGAGATCGAAGACCGCGTTGAGGAGATCTCCAAGCGCGTGATCAAGGAAAAGGCCCACGGCGAGGGCAAGTCTCTCGTCGCCGAGCTGCAAAATGCCGCCACTGCTGAAATTGATGCTTTGCAGAAGAAGATCATCGAGCTTGTCCCAAAGTCTGCCGAGTCTCCCGAGGGCATCCAGGACGAGCTTTTCGCCGCTGTTCGGAAGGCTGGGCTTAACATCAAGGAGAAGGCGCAGAAGATCCGCGCCTGGAAGGAAGAGTACGAGGCCGAAATCGAGGGCGCCGTCACCGAAGCTGCTGAATCCCACTTCAAGATCCTCGAGAGCATTCAAGACTTGGCACTACAAAAGATTGGAATGAAGTGGGCCTGGATGGATGGCATCACGTACAAGGACTGGGCCAAGTACCACGAGCTGAGGCGACGTTTCGAGGTGTGGACCAATGACCTCAAGAAGCTCATCATTACCCACCCTGGTCTGCAAGAGGCACGCGAAGCCTCCAACGAGGTTGAGGACTCCGGCATGGCCGCCGCTCAAGCTGCTGCTCAAGAGCTAGCCAAGCTTAAGCAGGTTGGCCTGTGGAAGCTTGCTGCTGGGGATTCGTCGGACAACTTCGACAGCGAAACTGCCCGCCTCGCTGCCGAGGAAGCTGAGCGCCTGCGTACCACCGAGGCCTCCGCCACTGCCTCTGAGGCCGTCTCCCACCCCGAGGAAGACCCTCTGGAATCAGCTGCCAGCGTGGTTGAGGAAGAATCTCCTGCCACCGACCTCGCTTCTGACGGGGCGGCAAGCTCCATCAGCAGCGTCGCTAGCGAAGTCGAGGAGAGTCTCAGCAGTGGCATTCCTGCCGTCTCTTCCGCCGTATCCGAGTCCGCCAGCGGTGCCGCTAGCCAAGCGTCGAGCGTTGTAGTCGGCAGCTCGTCCAGCACTGCTTCGGGGCCCGACCTGGCGTCCACTATCATCCCTGGTGACGACCAGACTTATGTTGCTGACACTGAAGGATTCTCCCCGGCTGGTGCTGAGGAGAGCGCCGTCCCCGGCGAGAAGCTGGAAGAGGAGATCATCCCGGAATCTGCCGAGGACAAGCCTGTCGTTGCCGATACGGAGACCGTCAAGCCCGCCTTCCTCGGGGCTGCCGCGCAATCTGTCTCGAGCAGAGTCCCTGTCATGGACGACGACGAGGAGGATGCCGACAGCATCTCATCCAGGGCTCAGGAGGCTTACTCTGCCGCCGTGTCCAAGGCCTCGGAGCAGTATTCATCCGCGAGCGCTGCCATCTCCGCCAAGATTTACGGCACGCCCCAGCCAACGCAGGAGAAGCTGATTGCATCTGCCTCTGGCGCCTACGCCGAGGCCATTGCAGCTGCCAGCTCTCGCTACGACGAGGCCATCAAGGCGGCTTCCAAGGCGATTTACGGCA
Source organism: Colletotrichum caudatum (assembly GCA_030867225.1). NCBI lineage: Eukaryota > Fungi > Ascomycota > Sordariomycetes > Glomerellales > Glomerellaceae > Colletotrichum > Colletotrichum caudatum. Next base: position 13,103 of record MU846416.1, read on the forward strand.
CAGCTCCCGCCAAGGCTACTCCGTCCTATGACTGGGCCAGCGTCGAGGCCATCGCTTCACAGCGCCTCAGCGAGGGGCGTTTGTGGGCCGAGCAACAGTACGAGAGCGCCAAGATTGCGCTTGGCCTTGCCACCGCTACCCCTACTTCCCAGGTTGAGAAGCTCCTCGACCAAGCCAAGTACAACTACTACGCTGGCTTGGGTCTCGCCCAGGCTCGCTACTCGGAATTCTTGGCTGCCGCATCCTCGGCCCTGAGCTCGGCGACCGCGACCCCCACTCCCACAAACGTGGCCGGTACCGCGTCTTCTGTTGCCTCTGTTGCTACCCGCTCAGCCGACGCCGTGGCCTCGGGAGCGCAGAAGGAAGCTCTTGCCGTGGCGTCGGCAGTCAGCGACGGCCTCTCGGCAGCCGCCTCCATTGTCAGCGATTCCGTCTCGGCTGGCGTCCAAGAAGTCGTAGACGCTGCGCAGGCCATCGAAAAGGGGGTTTCGGATACCTGGGAGGCCGTAGTGAGCCGCGCCAGCGTCCAGATCTACGGCAAGCCCACCCCTACCGCATGGTACGACCAGTATGCGTCGCAGGCCACTGCCGTCGTCGCCGAGAGTCTCGCTGCCGCGCAGAGCCGCGCAGCTAAACAGTACGAGGACATGAGCAAGCTTGTCTCGGAACTGCTGGTTGGCAAGGAGCCTACCTACTCCGAGAGTGTTTTGGCTCGCCTGCAGGCTGCCTACTCTACGGGAATTGCTTCCGCCGCCAGCCTTGCCAGTGCTGCCTCGGCCACTGTATCGTCGGCTGCTTCTGCTGTGACGGACGCCGTCAAGGAGACTGTGAAGCACGCCCGCGACGAGCTGTGAGCACGGCTTTTCCCACCCTCGATATACGAAGAAGAAAAAACAAAGTACGATTGCACGAGTAATAGCACACGAAACCATCTCAACACACACCTGCAAAGGCGAAAAAACCCCCCCAAAAAAAACAATCCTCCATGACGCTCTTTTACGTACCAGATACCCTCGCGCCTCGAGTATCGAGGCCGACTAGTCTTGAAGATGTCCTTTTCTCTCCCGTTCCCTCATCTGGCTACCCAGCAGCCCCGACGCTGAAGTTTACTGAAGCTATCTGTCGCCACCCTGTTCTCTACAAAAGGCCGAGCACCCAATTTCTTGTTGTCGTGTCTGAAGCTGAGGAAGGAGGGGAGGGAAGATGGCGGCGAGACTGATTGTATTACACTACGGCAGGACATGGAGCTGGCGTTTGGCATTGGGAAACTGACGTGGTTCTTTGGGAATACAATGACCGGCTGGCCCAATACTATTTTTACGTTTACGTTTTTATGTACGCGCGCGTGTTATGCTTGCCTGTATAATTGAAGTATATGCCGATGAGAAATGGTCCGCAACGTGTTGTTCCCGTGACGTCGCTGGTGAACCGGCGCAATGCAGTAATGCCATCGATGGCGCGTTGGAGAAGACATTATTCAAGCAAAGAGTCGTATCGTGGGAGCCGTGTCTGCCAGCGGACATTCCCTCATTGTTAAAATACTGTTCCACGAGGGGGACTATTCGAATGAATGCCAGGCATGCACGTAATCAACCGAAATACCTAGTTAAGCCATTGACAACGAAACGAGCTCTGTTATCCGCTTCTCTCGCGTCCATGTCCCCTGCATCACCAGCTTACTCATCGGCATCCGCATTTTCTTCGCCGTGTCCGAACGCAACTTCTCTCTCCAGTATGTCCTCCCCCCCCCGTCCGGCATGTCAAAAACCTCATGTTGAGCTGTTGTTTGCAGCCTCAAGCCGCCGAGCTGCGGAAAGAATCAGCCAATAAAGACGGAAACGCGCGGCGGCAAAGGGAGAACAAGTATGAAAGGCAACCCTCGTCCTGTTGAATGCCCGTCTTCTTGCGTCTTCTCCAGAATCCCCCCCGAGGACGTCCGAGCTCTCGTGTTTGGCTACGAATCCCTCGGGGCCGTCTGTGACGTCGGAGCCGTTTGTGCCGGAGCGAGTTGAGCGACCACGCGATGAACAACGGTGTGACGATATCTGGATCCACGCCCTTCTCGATATTGGACATTCTTGCTCCAATTTTGTCCCACTCGGAGATGTCTCCGGCCAGCTCTGTGGCATCGTCTCGTTGCTCCGGACGCGCGTTTTGAGGCTGATCAAACCCCGCAGGGTCTTGGGCAGGAGCCATGGCGGGTCTCGGAGAAGGAGTGAGTGCTGGACTTGGAGGAAGGAATTGGTGTGAGGCGTTTGGGACGACGAAGGCTGGTCCATCTTACGCGCGAGCTGGCACAGTGACGTTCCCAACTTCCAAGTAAACACATCAGTGACTGGAAAACGAAACGAAATAGAACGGAAAGACTTATAGAAGCCTCTTACAAGGGTTGGATTTGGACTGGAGATGGGTGTCCTGCCAGGTGGTAGCCAAGGAAAGTCGTGAGAAAGTTGCGAGGTTATTCGGAAGTGGAAGGAGTTGAAAAGGCCTGGCTGCTTGTCGTGATTTTGCTTTTTTTTGCTAGCTGCTTTCCAGCGCGAAGGAAGGAATCAGCTTGACGAAGCCTACTTTTAAGGAAGGTTTGCTCCTTGTCTCTTTCCCGCCTTCGAGGAAGGCTTCGGGAGCTCGTTCCATAGGTAGATGAGGAACTGCCTATGCCTTGAGTGCCTGGATACGAAGAGTCTAAAGTTTTCTGATAGGTGCAGACATACGGGGCAACGGTATGATGCAAGAAAATGCTACCCCTATCCAGGAGAAGGCGTGAGGTTTCCTTACCAAATATTTGTAGATGTACGCCCCCCCCCCCCCCCTCTCTCCCCCCCTTTCCAAATTAGAGAAGAGTTGGCCGCAGGAAAGGAACTCCAGAACATGGAAGAAATAGCAACGGCAGCCCGATGCCATTATCATCTTGCAATCTACCGAGACGTGGCTTTGGATTACTAGGCTTTGTTGTTCTGGTTGTATATTGCGCCGGGCCGCTCCTGCAGATAACAAGATGCGCCTGGGACAGCCAGATCTATTTAGCAGCAAAAGATTTACATAGCATCCTATTTTGTTCCATCCGCCAAAATTCCCGACGTTCTGTCTCGTGTATTTACTCGTGTCCGTCAACCACCACCCAGGAGTCCAAACTAGAATTGTTCCGTGCCGTGAGGAGCCTCTGACTCCTCAGCGTCCAGGTCCACGCGGCATCCCCCAGTCGCTCTGTGTCACGCAGGGCTTATGGGAGAACCGGCGGGTCTCTAGGCGTTCAAGATGATGCGGACCAAGAGGAGTCTCCTGGCCAGCTCCATCCAAGGCATCGAAGTCATGGGTCAACAGGTGGCTGAGCAATACGGAAAACAGAAAAGGGGCTAATCCTTTCCTCCATTCCATCCGTTGTGGAAGCAATGTAAACTTGAAATTGAGAAGGAATCTAGGCAGAAATACCCCCTTTCTCGGGCCAAGACTGCGGAAGCAAGCGGAGCGCTGAGATTGGCCATCCTGCAGCGCGGTGAGTCGCGAGTCGCAACAGACTAGGAGGCCAACATGATGGTGTGGCGACTAGAGGAGATAGGGGGACTGATGAGAAGGAGTCATTGTTTCTCTCTATACGCATGGGTTCCTCTTGGTCAGTGGTCTGGTCCCCGGAGCGCTGCATGGCTCGAACGGCTTCAGTTGCAGGATGTGAGGAGGAGGGGCCACCGGAAGCGTCCGGATCAACGGTCTCGCGGGTAATCGCCGAGCAGGCAGCAGAATTATCGGTATTTCGACATGATTGATGGGCGGTCGTTCGGGCTGGGCCGAGCGTATCAAGAGTGGCAGAAAAGGGGAGCAGATGCATGCTGTCGTCCTTGTCCAACCGGCTTATTGGAGCCCATCGGCAGGATTTAGTCGATGTCGTGACAGTACTCAAGTGCAGTTGTAGCAGTGACAACTGTGGTTCCACTTTTGTCGTCACAGTCGATAATATGCCAAAGACTTTGACGAAATATGCGATTCGCCGTTGGCCTTGCAATGTTGGAACAATGGCAGGCGGTCTGACGCAGCAACGGACAACATGGGCGCAGGTTCTCAGAGTACCCATTGTTCCTACGAATTCAACTCTGTACTTCGAAATTGCCTTCGTATCGACGAGCTTCAGATACTTCATCTGGTGATGTTTGGTCAACTGCGAGAGGCAAGAGAACCAAGGGATGGCTCCGGAACGGGAAGCCCGTGCAATGTGCGGAGACCCGTCATTCTCCTTCGACTCTACCGGGGTCCCTTGGACGGAAGCCCGCCATAGTCCTACGGAAAGACGGACAACTCAAAGTGCCCGGATGCCGCCATGTGGATCTATCGCGCGCCGTCCTGTCTCCATATACAAAGTACATATACAAAGTACGGGACTTTGGCGTTTAGGCAGCCAGATAAACAGAGAGAAGCGCCCAAATGCCGTGAAATAGCGGGTCGGAACAGCTGGTGGACTTCCACCACAGGACTCATGGCTAGCTGACTACTCGAGGGTGAGGCCCGTCCATGTTCTTTTGCTGGCGGACAAGACGATCCTGAGACGTGGGCAATACGAGGAGTCCATGAGAGTCAGGATGAGGAGGATGAGGATCTGCTCTGGGACACAGAAGTAGGAAACTTTGGTGCTGAATCGTTGCTGTGGCTGGCGGCCCAGGAGAGGCAGTCCGTGTCCGAGTGAAGTGAGGTAAGTAGGTACTGGCAGAGCACGACAGAAGATGGACTCGCAGATCGCGGTCGATAAAGCGTGTGCAGTGAAGGGCAGGGATGATGCGGACGGACCGCCGGGGGGCGCCACATAGAGGGGCCAGGCCGAGGATGCAGCCAACGTCGGGCGTACCTATCCAAGACGGGGTTGTGAGTAAGGTTCCTATCCTACGTAGTACGTAGTAGGCGATCATGGATCGTATTGTAGGCAACGAGAAAAGCGATTCCTGTGCTGTTTCGATGGACTTTGTACGGATGGGGCATGCTGATCACCGTGGATGCTGCTGCAGATGAGATGTATGTAGCAGAGATGCGCATTATTACCCGAGGAAGTCGAACGGGATGGAAAAGTGATGATGATGCGGTAACGAGCAGCATGGCAGACATGGCGCCGTCTTGTCATGAAGGTGATCAACGCCTACCATCCTTGGCTGGGAGAAGCATGTGGTACGTAGTCGGCAAGTTACCTCCGTATCATCGCTTGTTCATCCCTTTTACATGGGAAAGAAACAGTCAGTCACAGTCACGATGGATATCCAGGCAAGTGAGAGAGAGAGGCAGCGGGGATGCATATGAAAAGGGAAGAGCATACCGTACGAGTAGTTACCTACCTAGTACATGATACTACCTACGTACCTACTCTTGTTGTCAGCTTTCGGCAGGTCCCCGACTGCCCGGAGACCCACTTTGCAGGCTCCAAGATGACTGAACCAATCAGACTGGTGTGTAGCAAGAGACCCACCACGAACAAACGGGTCTAGCCGGGACGGGCATAGAAGAGGGATCGCTGCGTCTTCAGGCAGCAGCATTATTCCAGCCAGCAACAGCAGGAGCAAGCGGAAGCAGCCCGCGCACACAAGCCACAATCCGAGGACAGTCTCACCCTCCCTCCCCCACTCATTCACTCACACTCAGGCTACGCTACCACTGACTTTCCATTCCAACTTCGCCGGCGGCTTGTGGATAGCATCTCTATCTCTCTGTCTCTCTCTCTCTGTGTGTTCACCATCACCAGTGAGTGAGTGTACCACCGCCACCCCCCAGCAATATCGACATTCGCTTGGGATATTGGCATGCATTGAATGCCGCCACAATGTCCCCGTCCCTAGTCCTAATCCATCCGTCTGTCCATCCATCCCAATCGTTACTCATCTTTCCACCTGCACACAGACAATCAATCAATCAATCCTCCGTCCCTACGGAGTACATACGTACCTACCCAAGGTATATGGATGGTCTCCAGGATGCCTAGGGCAAAGACCGTCCGCATATCCGTACTGCAGGCATCCAAATAACGGCATCCTCCATCCAGTTGCTTCTGATAGCGCCGACCTTGGGGAAAACCCCTCTTCTCCCCTCAATTCTCCTTGACCACCACTTCCAACCACACTTCCATCCATCCATCCATCCATCCATCCATTTCCTCTCTCCCTCGTCCTCTTCACCATTAGGCCAAGGCGCTGTTGGTCTGTCTGTCTCTCTGCGACGCAACGCCTGCCTCTACAATCAGTTCCACCATTGCCGCGTAATCGTCTCTGCGAAATTGCACGTTCCGGGACGCCCTGCAAACTATAAGTTGCATTCGCATTCGCCCAGCTCCCACCAGAGGTGTGTGTGAGAGAGAGAGAGAGAGAGAGAGCCCCGCCCGCACAGCCTGGCCGAGCTGCACCCCCGGTTCTCGACGCCGACTCCGACTCCTGCCGGCTTCGGGTCATTCTCCGCCCGTCGCGCCTATACATACACGTACACCCGGCCATGTCATCGTGAAACAAGTCGTCCCGACACGCACTCACAAGTTTCTAATTCTCATCCACCTCAGCAGCCCTCGACATGGAGGGCATCCGCACCACCGGTGGCTTCATGCAACGCCGCCTTAGCCGTCTGTATAATGACACAAAAAAGTCTTCCGACTTCGTCCAGGAGCCTGCCAAGGCCCCCGAAGACCCCGAGATCAAGTCCCTCTTTAGGAAACTGCGCATCCAAAAGGACCGCGTCTCTGTCTGGGGCCTCGAATGGACCGACCCCAACCAGTCAGATGAGATTGACAGCTCATTATCAAAGGCCGGCTTGAGCGAGGTCGTCCACAGCATCCTGTCCAGAGTCCGGGAAACACTCTCCGAGCTGGATGCCCTGTGGAAGAGCTACACCAACCCCCTCGGCTCTGCCTCGGAAAAGTCGGCCGTCGACCGCAAGGCCCCTTTCGTGACATGGGACAAGGCCGTCTTTGCTGATGCCATCGCCGACCTCACTCAGTCCGTCGACACCCTCTACGACCTTTCCAGGACCCGCTCCTCCGGTCACATGTCGTCACGCTCCAAGCTCGAAAAGTCCATGGCCTCCGCCGAGGAGCTGAGGCCCTTCGAGTCCACCAGGATGCAGACCCCTCAGGAGATCGACCCGACAACCTTGACCAACATCCGCTCCATGCAGGCCGAGCCCATGACCGAATCCAGAGCCAAGCTGCCCCCGAGGGACATCGTCTTCATGAGCAAACAGGCCTGGGCCGATTTGTCCCAGCACATCGGTCGCCACCCCTTTGCACCTCTGTTGCTCGAGTACGCCACCTTCGATTCCATCTACTCCGTCACGGGCATTATGCCCCCCATGTCACGGTTCGAGAAGCTGTCGGCCGGCTTGCAGCAAGATTCGCAAAGGGCCCCTGGCACCTGGATCGGCCTGCCGCGCCTGCTCGGCTACTTTGAGGATCTGGAGCACTCCCGGCTCGGACTCGTCTACCACTTCCCTCCCAACTTTAATGCAGTCTCTTTCGAGAACTTCACCCAGAACCCGCTCTACAACGTCTGCACCCTTGCCGATCTCCTCTCGCGCCCGGATTTCGAGCCCACCTTGGAGGCCAAGTTCCGTTTGGCCTCCAACCTCGTCAACACCGTCTTCGACTTGCACGCCCGGGGTATCACCCACGGCTGCATCATTGACAGTAATGTCTCATTCTGCAACATGGCCACCCCGGACTTGACGACGGGCCCAGGCGAAGTCGACATCCGCCGGCCCCTCGTCTCCTCCTTCGACCTGTTCCCCGATGCGCCATCGGACGAGGAGCCGGCTTCGCCGTCGGTCCCTCTGTTCCGTCATCCCCTGGACCCCCGCACCACGCCGGTATCCCCCATCAACGACAAGATGGACTCCCGAATCCTCGACCTGTACTCCCTCGCCATGGTCCTGCTGTCCATTGGGCTGTGGACTAAGCTCGAGAACCTGGTGACCGACCCGTCCCAGCCCATTTCCGAGTCCGTCCTGAATCAGCTTGGTATCCGCTGCTCCTCCATGTACAAGAGAGCTGTCGAAACCTGCTGGAACGCCGTCGACACGCGGCTCCAAGGGGTTGCCACCGACGAAGAGCTGCTTTCCGCTGTGCAAGTGACTGTGACGCGATGCCTCGATTCGTGCGCCATTCTCGACAACATGAACTCGCTCGAAGATCGTCTCAACCTCGACCTTGGCAGGAAGACGTCTTCTCCTGTCGGCACCCCTGCCAGACAGAGCATCTCTGGGCCTTCAAAGGAGAAACAGGCAGCTCCCCACCCTTCTGTCGAAAGCCATCGCTCCTCTCTCGAGACCAAAACCCGCGTCTCGGACCCCGACCCCGCCCGCCGCCCGTATCCCTCAGCCGCGCAGGAGAAGCGGCAGCTCACTAGGAAGGAGGCCGAAGGTGAGTTGAGTTCGTGGCCTCGGCCTGTTCCGCACACTAACCGCGTCACAGCCGCCCCGGCAGAGCTGCCTGCCGAGACAAAGGCCGCCAAGCCGCCTTCCCTCAAGACCCGGCTCTATCCACAGATTCCACTGCCCCCGGATGCTGTCGAGAGGTGGAACACGCTTGTTATGCCCCAGGTCAACCAGGCCTTGCGTCACTTCTACAGGAAGAACCGGGAAGAATCCGTCGAAGTGTCTCTCGAGTCCATCGGCAGTCATCCGGCCAAGACGCAGCCTACCGTTTTGGTTGTGTGTACGTCCGTCAGCAAGGTTAAGGCCATCCTTACACGCAAGTTGGGCGAGCTGTTTGATGGCGGCAAGTCTGGGTTTGGCTTGAAGGTGTGCAAGGGACAGGTCATGAGGTCGCGGAAGCAGCCGGGCGATGTTAAGCGGAGCGCAGTACACGATGAAGGGGACGATGGCGCTGTCAAAGCCGCAAACCCCGGCTTTCAAGCACGCCCAAACAACGGCGCCAGCATTGGGGCCTGGGTGGGGGACCGCCACCTGCCGCCCGTCAGCTTGGGCGGCCTTGTTATGGTGGATGGCAAGCCGTACGGGATGACGGTTCATCACATGTTGGATGACCCTGAGGAGATCTACAAGCACGCCAAGGCGCAGGACCCCGCGAAGCGGAGCATGGCGAGAGACACGAATCGTCCACATCTTGACATGTACGCCGATTCGTCTGCTGAAAGCAGCAGCGGAGACGACTATGCTTGCGAGTTTTCTGAACCCGAGTCGGAGGCGTATTCTGAGACGGAAGCCACCAGTAACGCCTCGGACGAAGAGAGTGGCGACGAGTCGGAGGGCGAATTCGATGAGCCCGGCGACATCCCGGGGATCGAGCCGGGCTGCGGTGACGGCTACATCATCACGCAGCCCGCCATGGACGACGTTGACGAAGAGTTCTATCCTTCGGAGGAAACGGCGAACGAGGACCACCTGGACAGTTACACCGTCGGCGAGGTCTACGCGTCTAGCGGGATCAAGCGCAGGGAGCAGAACGGCCTGATCCACGAAATCGACTGGGCCCTGTTCGAGTTCACCCCCGAGAGATTGCCCGAGGATAACACGATCCCCCGGATACAGGGCAAGCAGCTGTCGCCATCGTACGGTAGGTTTCCTTCGAAGCACGGCAAGTTCATGCACCCCACAAACGTGGCACCGACATCGAAGCTGGCGGGGTTGGAGGTGCAGTGCATGGCTCGCACGAGTGGCCTGCAGACAGGACTCATCCTTCCCGCCCTGACGAGCGTCAAAATCTTTGGGCGAGTGACGCCTAGTCACACGTACCAAGTCAGCAGCGCCGCCGCCGAGATGCCTGCCGAGCTGGCCGGCGACGGCAAGAAGCAACCGATGGGCATCCCCGGAGACAGCGGCGCTTGGGTCGTCGAACGCGCACACGGCCGGGTCTGCGGACATGTGCTGGCCTGGAGTGGGCGGAAGCGCGTTGCCTATATTTGCCCGATGGACGTGATGCTCCTCGACATCAAGGAGACGCTCGAGGCAAGGGAAATCGGGTTGCCGGGTGGCGAGCCGGTCTTTGGCCTGCGGGGCCAGGATGAAGAGGAGGAAGACGAGGGCACATACAGGGGCGACGAGCCCTTCTCGTCGCCCTTTCTCGGCCCCAAAGAAGACGACGATCTGGACGTGGTGTCGGAGGAGGAGGAGGAGGATGAAGATGAACTGCCGGTGCTCCTCAGGTCGCGCGCGCCTCCTCGTGGGCATGACAAGGACAAGAGAGAAGAGGAACAAGAGCAGCAGGATCTGCAGGAAGATGACGAGGAAAAGGAGAAGCACGAGGGCCAGAAGAAGGAAATGGAAAAGCTTGTTTCGGGCGACAACGATTTATCACGCAGGATGGAGTCTATGGGCATTGGAAGGAGTCGTATGGGTATTGGCATGTGCAGCTGACTGCTTGAGGGCCTCGGGGCGCGACCCCGCGGTCATGGAACAGATACCCCGCTTGGTTATCAACCTTTCGTTGTTGTTTTTTTGAGTAAATGATGCCGTTAACGAAGCGATGAGATGTTAAAAGTAATTAAAACCTATTCCAGCGAGCAAGCGAACAAGTCCAAGAACTGGCATGTGTAACCCGCCGTCTGACGAGATGTCAGGCGCGTCACGGTATGAAAATGATGACGCTTCGAACCACCATCTCGACGTACTGTATCAATTGATTTGCTTGATGACGGGAGAAGGTTGAATCTATATGAGTTGCACACACACACACACTTACACACACACACCTGTCAGAAGAGACTTGTGAGACGAGAGAAACCCCCCGCCCCCGCCCTTTCGGGGGTGCATAGTGTGTTCATAAGTGTTTTGATTCGTGCTACGTCTTCTGCTTCTTCTACCCTTTTCCTGCCCGCCAGCTTCCCATCCCATCAAGCCATCCATCTGTATGGTCGAGAACGGCCACCAGAGTATCCTGCTTGTGGGACCGGGATCCCGGGGTCGGCCCGTTTTCCGTCGGTAATCGCTCTCCTTGTCCGCCGACCAAACCGCTATCCATCCAGACCGCCGGCCTCCGAGCCAGTACGAAGCTCCCACGGTCTCCACGCATAGCATTGCACTTTTGGGGCCTTTGGAGACTTCCCCCCCCCCCCCGTACGCCACCCACACGATGGCTGCTAGGTCTTTAAGACCTAGTGTTGTTGTTGCTGCTGCTGAGAGGAAGCCGAGCAGTCGATTGAGCTGTAATAAGCGGAGGAGGCGAGCATAACGCTCGGGCTGGTCTTTGATAAGGTGCTATGGGTTGTGATGGTGTACACCGTTTGGGCCGGAGTTTTGTAGCAGAAGGAGGGCGATTGTGAGTTCCATTTTGGCAGAGAGGAAGACGGTGAGATGACGGATGGGGCAGTCGGAGGCCAGTCGCTTTTCGAACGCTTCGAGAGAGAGTCGACGACGCCTGTCCAGTCGGGAATGGGATACTCCAGCCGGATCTCTGCCGCCGATATGATGAGTCCGATGGCCAGAGAGTCAAGGTCTCTATTGATGATGGCCCGGAGGCCAAGAGATTCGGCCCGACGGCCGGTTCCGATGAAGTCGCGGCAGGCTGCCCCGGGGGGCAGAGCGGCCCCCGGGCCGGGGAAGGTTCCAGGGATCTGGGCTTGTGACGTGCGTGGCGAGCGATGGAGATGAAGACGGCGTGGATGTGTATGTTATGCTTGCCAGCGCGATATGCCAGGGGTTTGATGTTGCCGGCGTCGCTGCTGCTGTCGCGGTAGACGCAACGCGACAAGGCCGGCCCGGGGGTTGCTAATCGCAACCAGCCCGCCCAGGCTAGCATCTCTGCGTCTCGGCCACCGTGGCGGTGACCGAGAGGAGCAGACGAAGCAGCCTGGGGGGGGGGGCGGTCACGGCTATTTAAACTGGGCTGGGCGGTAGGTAGACTAGGCAGTCGTATTCACGAAGAGGCGCGAGGTTCAGGACTTTTTGGTTGAGGCTCTGCAGACCTTTTTTTTTTTTCATTTAGCTGGGGCCATCTCTGATCATGCGGTCTTTACAGATCACGCTGGTATCATGGTTCCACGGGGGTATATATGTGAACAGGAGACCCTGCTGGGCAGCTGGGCTGTTGGCACGAGTGTGGGACATGATGTGTCTGCAGTGTCATTTGCACCTCTTCACCGATTGTGTTTCTCTTCCCTTTCTGAATTCTCCACCAGCAGATAAGCTAATGCGGGCACGAAAACAGAGACGCACGCAGACCTTTTTATTTTTATTCTTTACATAAAGTCGTCTTCCCAGTCGGCGGTGCGGTTCTGGTTGCTCGTCGCCTCCATGTTCTCCTCGGTGAAGATGTCATCGTAGGCGTGGTCCTTTTGCCACTTCTTCTCCTTGCGCTCCTGTGCGATGCGGGCCTCTTCTCGTTTCTGTGTGTTGTCAGTGTGGGTTCCCATCCATCAGCGACTTGTATCGGGTCCGTGGGCGGTGGAAAGTCAACCAGACGAGGGGAGAGTTGGGACGACAGAAGAAGCTTCGGAAAAGAACAAATGGGAAAAGTCGTACCCTCTCCAGAACGGCGGTCTGGTCCCTCTTCCTCAGCTCCCTGAGCCTGTCTTCCCTCTCCTGCTGGAGGTCGGGCTTCTTCTCGACCTTTGTCTTGTTGAGACGGTTGACGATGGGGTTCTCGCGCTGGGGCACGAGGATCTTCTTGACCTTGCGGGGGTCCTTGAAGGAGACCTGGCCGACGGCCATGCTGCCGTCCTTCTTGAGGTTGGACCAGGGAGTGTAGATGACGGTGACGTTGTCCTTCTTGTTGCCCTCGATGGAGTTGGCCTTTGTGAGCTGGGCGAGGTCGACGAGGAGCGGCTCGGGAATGGCGTCCCACGTCATGGGGGAGGTGTTGGCGGGGTCCTTGGGGTCGGGGAGGCGGAGGTAGATGTGTGCCGATGAGAGCTTGTCGGCGTGGAACTGGGGGGTGTTAGTGATGGAGGATGAGGGTGTGGGTGAGTGTGTGACGGGTGTGAGTAAGAGGGTGAGTGAGGAGGTGAATGAATGAATGAATGGATGGATGAACGAATGAGTGGGTGAGTGAGTGAGTGAGTGAGCGAGTGAGATGAAGACATACCCTGATGAGAGTCAGTGAGGGTTCGCGATGAGTGAAGACGGGTAAGGGGAGACGAACCAGACATCCTCCTCCCAGCCGTACTTGATCAGCTCCTCATCTGTTCGCGGAGTCAGTCAGTCCATCCGTTCTGTCGAAGGATGCCCATGTCACAACGACGTGCCTCGCGGCGATATGTCGCGCGCTCCCCCGCCGTCATCCACGGACAGAAACACGACGTACTCTCAAACTTGTCCTTGCCGACGTAGATGAAGGCGGGCGGGTCCACCGCCTTGGAGGTGAAGTAGTAGACCATCGTGAACGGGGAAAAGGAGGGGTGGTGGTGGCGAACCGGTGCTCGCTTTGCGTTTGTTCGCGCGCGCGAGGGGGGGGGGCGGGAGGATATCAACGTCGTTTGGATGGCACGAGGTGGTTTTGCGACGGGGGAAGGGGGAGAAATTTCGAGGTGGGGGTGGGGTGGGGTGGGCATGGATGGGAGAGTACAGGAACATCTGGGTTAACACCTCTGGGGCATATCTTGGTGAGCACGTGCGTGGAAACGGCGGCGGATTCGATAGTGAGGAAGTAGCGACCGCTGGGCAGGGAACAGCGACACCATGTGAGTTGAATCTACTACCTAAGAGGGGCACCCCCACAACCGATCACCCCCCTCAACCGACCACTGTTTCAGGACACTTTTTCCCTTATTTAACACCACTACCTATTTTATACCTAACGTATTAAATATTTAAAAAAACGAAATAAATTCTTTTGAAATTACTAATTAATTCACTATGCTAAAATATACTGCTAAGCACCTTTACTGCGTTGAATTAGATGTATTAGATAGGAAGGGTATCTAAAAGGCTGCTATGGATTAAGGCGTCCCCTATGTAACTCTCTATAGTTAACTTAAAGGCGTTATTTTAAAGAAAGAGGTAAAGGAG